>JAVKPL010011993.1:0-53897 GCA_032173675.1 Gastrolobium villosum | reverse complement strand
TGATTAATTGGAGCATCGCATAGTTTTGGAACTTATATTGTAAATACTGTTTTTGAACTTATATTACACATGTAAGTGAGCTTGGGGTGGAGACTCCTTGAGGACCCCTTGTCTTACTGAGATTTCTTGTTAGAGATCTCACCCCACGTTTGGGGATGCTTATTTCAGGATCAGGTAATGTTGAGGGCTCAGGTGGGAGGCCAGAGCTGAGTTGATATTATGATATGCTGTCCTGCTGGATTGACTGCTGTTATGTTTTTCGCTTTATTTATATTATTATGTTGAGACTGTTGATTGGGCATTGTTGCCTTATTTGGTGAGCATGGGGTTTGTCCATGCCACATGGTTTGACTATTGTCTTTTAATTTAATGTTGTAATTAAAGTATTAGGATTTTGACCCAGGCTGCATGTTGTAGTCCTGTGGTTTTAGATACTCACATTATATTTATGTACGAGGTATTCAGTTAGTTGTCTTGCAATTTACATACAGGCAGTATTTTATGAAATTGATTAAGTAATCAAGTTGGTTAAGTCTAATGACGTCATAATTGAATTAAAGAAAAAGTTATTCCGCATTTTTATTAAGCGTGGCTTAATACGATAGTATGTTAACAATCCGGGTTAACACGGGCTGTTACATTTTATGGTATCAGAGCACTTTCTAGGGAAAAGCCTGTATGTATTGCAATAACTTAGGGTGTGTCGTTGCGTGTCTACTTTGTGTTCTCTCTGATTGGGGAGTGTTATGATAATGCATATGTGACCACATGGCGTGGGCCTGATCAACTCATTCTTTGTGTAACTTGTGCAGAGTCATGGTGCCACCAAGGAGGAACACGAGTACGAGCGAGGATCAATCGGATCCTATCCTGGCTGCATTGGCTGAGATGCAGGCGGCCCGACTAGCCGACCAGGAAGCCACGAGGCTGGCAAACCAGGCGATGCTGGACGCTATTCGAGATGCGAACAGACGAGCCACGGCAGAGGTTCTGGAGGAGAACCGGATGGCCAACATGACTATGATGAGGGTCATGTTGGAGGAGTTGAGGGCTGGTCCTGCTGTTGGCCAGGGTCCTCCACCACCTCCACCGCCGCCACCGCCTCCACCTCCGCCTAGTCAACAGGAGGACACCCAGAGTCAGATGGGTGAGGGCAGTCACTTGACGGGGGCTGTAAGAACCCACACCGCTAATTAAGGTGATTAGTGAATTAATTATGATAATTAGGAAATAATTCCATAATTGACCCTAATAAGTATTAATGGGCTTAGATAATTATATTGAGTGAGTAAAAATGCTGAAAGTCGCTTTTCGGAAGAAAGTGCAGATACCGGTTCTGCTACTCGGTATAAATGCGTACCGAAAAAGTATCCCGGAAAATTATAACGAACGCATGATAATTACTAGAATATTATGTAGGACTTGTAAAACAAGTTTCAAGTCAAAATGACGTAATCTGATGCCAGAACTGATACTGGCTATGGAAAAGCGCGTACCGGAAAGGTGCTCCGAAAAATAAAATAAAAATATGAAAAATCTTAGAAAAATGCGTAGGTCTAGGATCTGAAGTTTGAGATCAATATCTTTTACTTTGCTATTAAGGCTAATACTGCGCGTGGAGGCTTAATGCCTATTTAAACATAAGTTGGCACATGATCCTAGGTCAAAAACCTACTCTCTACGTGCCTCCTTCCTGCATATTCCTTCAGCCACCTTGGTCACCTTCCCCTCCATTGTTGTGAGCCAAGGAGCTCCCTTTCTCTTTGGTTTCTTCTCCTTGTGCCTTGTGCTTGTGAGAGCTTGCTTGGTAAGGGAGTGTGAGGTGTTTTCTCCTCTGTTCCAGCCCTGTGAGTGAGGTAGTGAGGTCTGAGTTTGTGGTTTTGGGTGGTGGGAGTCTTGTTCTTGAGTGGTGTAGCCTCAAGAAGCCTTCTTTGTGAGGAAAGGTCCTTGCTTGGGTGACATTTTCGTGCACCTTGAGGTCTGTACTTTGGAGCTGACTTGTGAGCTCCAAGAGCACCATTGTTGGCTGCTCAAAGCTTGGGGTAAGTGTTCTACACCTTTGATCTTAAGTTTAATGCTTAAAGTTGGTGTCTTGGCATGTAAAAAGTTAAAATGAAGTAACCAACACCTAAATGAACTTGTATATGCTTAAAGATGCATGCTTTAACGTGTACATGTGTTAAAAGTTGGATCTTTGGGAAGGATATTCACGAAATGCAGAAACTGCATTCTGTCGTGAGATATCCGGATATTTGTCGAACAGATATCCGGATATCAGTATCCGGATATGGTATCCGGATATTGATATCCGGATATGGGATATGGGTATCCGGATATGACATATCCGGATATGTCCAGTGTGATATCCGGATACGGCATATCCGGATATTCCCCTTCTGATATCCGGATATCCTGGGTTCTGCGCAGACAGTAGCTTTACCGTATGAACAGTAAGCTATGGGGTGTGTGTGGACCCTAGTTTAAGGAAGTTGGACTTCTATAATAAATGGACTAAGTCAGAATCATATGATTAAGGGCTTATGGCTTTGTTGGAAGCCTTAAGACGTAAAACGTAAAGGAAAGGCGTAGTCTTTAAGTTGTATGCATATTGTGCATTAATATTGACTTGTTAATGGTCCATATCAGATTGTGATACTGCTGTTTGTGGACTAGTGAGTGGTTGGACTCTTGGCTTGGATAGCTAGCTCGCAATGTAAGCTTTCGTGTCCTCGGTTTAGCCATTTTAATGTTCCACCATGTCCCATGGGGATGGGTTTATGCATGCTGTGTTACATGCTTTGATTATTTTGGAAATGCTGTGAGCTGTTTATATGTAATGAGCATTATGATATGCATGTGGTGTCCACCTAGACGGCAATCCTGAGTATGTAGTACATACAAGATGGAGAAGCATGTGGGTGAGGTGCAGGTAGTATCCATGTACTCATGTAGGCATAGACGTATTCCTACATTTCTCTGGCCAGTAGATTTGAAAGCACACATGACATGATTAATTGCTGCATCGCATGATTTTGGAACTTATACTGTAATACTGTTTTAGAACTTATATTACACATGTAAGTGAGCTTGGGGTGGAGACTCCTTGAGGACCCCTTGTCTTACTGAGATTTCTTGTTAGAGATCTCACCCCATGTTTGGGGACGCTTATTTCAGGATCAGGTAATCTTGAGGGCTCAGGTGGCAGGAGGGCAGAGCTGAGTTGATTTGATGATATGCTGACTGCTGTTATTATTTCCGACTGCTGTTATGTTTTATGCTTTATTTATATTAAGTTTATGTTGAGACTATTTGTGGGCATTGTTGCCTTATTTGGTGAGCATGGGGTTTGTCCATGCCACATGATTGTTATCATCTTTTTATGTTAACGTTGTAATTAAAGTATCAGGATGTTGACCCAGGCTACTTGTGTAGTCCTTATATTTATGTACGAGGTATTCAGTTAGTTGTCTTGCAATTTACATACAGGCAGTATTTTTATGATAAATGATTAAGTAATCAAGTTGGTTAAGTTAATGACGTCATAATTGAATTAAAGAAAAAGTTATTCCGCATTTTAATTAAGCGTGGCTTAATACGATAGTGTGTTAACAGACCGGGTTAACACGGGCTGTTACATTTTATGGTATCAGAGCACTTTCTAGGGAAAAGCCTGTATGTATTGCAATAACTTAGGATGTGTCGTTGCGTGTCTACTTTGTGTTCTCTCTGACTGGTGCGTATAATGATAATGCATATGTGACCACATGGCGTGGGCCTGATCAACTCATTCTTTGTGTAACTTGTGCAGAGCCATGGTGCCACCGAGGAGGAATACGAGTACGAGCGAGGATCAATCGGATCCTGTCCTGGCTGCATTAGCTGAGATGCAGGCGGCCCGACTAGCCGACCAGGAAGCCACGAGGCTGGCGAACCGGGCGATGCTGGACGCAATTCGAGATGCGAACCGGCAAACCACGGCAGAGGTTCTGGAGGAGAACCGGATGGCCAACATGACGATGATGAGGGTCATGTTGGAGGAGTTGAGGGCTGGTCCTGCTGCGGGCCAAGGTCCTCCACCACCTCCACCGCCGCCACCGCCTCCACCTCCGCCTAGTCAACAGGAGGACACCCAGAGCCAGATGGGTGAGGGTAGTCACTTGACGGGGGCTATGCAGACCATTCCCGTCTTAGCTGAGGATCGTGACGAGATCGATCGCCGGCTGAATGCTTTCCGCAAGCATAAGCCACCTACCTTCGACGGATCGTATGATCCCATTGCTGCTGCCAGATGGCTACATGCGCTGGACAAAATTTTCCGGATCATGCAATGCACCGATCCGCAGAAGCTGCTGTTCGCCACGTACATGCTGGAGGGCGAGGCCCATGAGTGGTGGACCAACCTTTCTTAGGTCTACAAGATGCAGGGCCATGTGATGACGTGGCCATTTTTCGAGGAGAGCTTCCTGGGTCAATACTTCCCTTATGACTCACAGGAGAGGAAGCAGGGGGAGTTTGACCGGTTGGTACAGGGCTCGTTGTCTGTTGACGAGTACCTGGCCAAGTTTAATGAGCTGGTCAAGTTCTCTCATTTCCGCATGGCGAGACCGACTCCTACATTCTTGGCGGCCAAGTTCCGGAGGGGACTTAATGAGGATATTGCTGGACATCTCGCTGGTTCTGCTTCGAGAGACTTCGGAGCGTTGGTGCAGCAGTGCCGCGACATCGAGGACTACTGCCGGGCGAGTCAGGCCAAGAGGGCCAGGGTTGAGGTGCCACAGAGCGCTGGTGGTTCTACTCCCTGGAAGAACAAGAACTTTGCCAACAAGGGCAAGGGCAAACCACCGTTGGCGGCTAAGCAAGCGCCAAACCAGTTCAGAAAGACTGCCGCTCCGGGGAACGCCGCTAGACCTCCTGCTCCCAGATGTTCTGGATGCGGGAAGTCACATTTTGGGCCGTGCTCTACCGGTCAGTTGATCTGCTTCCAGTGTGGCAAGGAGGGCCACTACTCCAGAGATTGCCCGACGGCGAGAGTCGCTGCAGTACAGGCTGTGCCATTGCAGATGGTTCCTACTGGGGCACCAGCCGTGCCACCTACCACCGGACGAGTCTACACTCTCGATCGTCAGCAGTCGGACAGAGCTCCGAACCTGGTCAGAGGTACTGTTACCATTGGTGGATAAACTGTTGATGTTTTATTTGATTCCGGGGCAACGCACTCTTTTGTTGCTACCCCTATTGCTGTGGGGCTTGAGTTGCCCAGTGATGTGCTTTCTCCACCGATGCGGGTTACCACCGCCACCGGAGAAAAATGTTTGACCTCCACTGTTCATCGCGATGTAGCGTTTCAGTGGGATGGCCGTGACTTCTTGGTAGATCTGATAGGATTACCGATGGCCAACCTTCAGATTATTTTGGGCATGGATTGGTTGTCCAGAAACTGTGCAATGATTGACTGTTGTGCCAAGAAAGTGGTGATGTCTCCGGGTGGGTCCACAGCCAGTTCCTCACCGTTCATTTCAATCCTGCAGGCGAGGAGGGCCTTGAGAGCAGGGGCATTTGGCTATGTCATGTTGGGAGGTTTGGTGAGTGGGACACAGGAGGATCTCACTGGCATTCCTGTGGTGAGGGAATTCCTCGAGGTGTTTCCTGAGGAGATTCCTGAGTTTCCACCGCAGAGGGAGATAGAGTTCTCCATAGATTTATTGCCTGGTGTGGGGCCTATCTCGTTGGCTCCATACCGGATGTCGACACCAGAGTTGGCAGAGCTGAAGAAGCATATCGAGGAGCTTTCAGCAAAAGATTTTATTCGGCCGAGTGTGTCTCCCTGGGGAGCACCGGTCATATTTGTGAAAAAGAAAGATGGGACCATGCGGTTGTGCACCGACTACAGACAGTTGAACAAGGTGACAATCAAGAACAAGTATCCTCTTCCACGCATTGATGATTTGCTGGATCAGCTCAGGGGTGCTTGTGTGTATTCCAAGATTGACCTCCGGTCCGGCTATCATCAGATACGGGTAAAGCCGGAGGATGTCCCAAAGACAGCATTTCGCTCGAGGTACGGGCACTACGAGTACTTGGTGATCCCGTTTGGACTCACCAATGCACCCGCAGTGTTCATGGACTACATGAACAGGATCTTCCAGCCGTACCTGGATCAGTTTGTGATCGTCTTCATTGACGACATCTTGATCTACTCCAAGACGGAGGAGGAGCATACCGAGCACTTGAAGATTGTGTTGCAAGTGCTAAAAGAGAAGAAGCTCTATGCGAAGCCGTCAAAATGCGAGTTTTGGCTCAAGGCGGTGAAATTCCTGGGTCATGTGATTTCTGCTAATGGAGTTGCAGTTGATCCTAACAAGATTGAGGCCGTGATGGATTGGGAGAGGCCCAAGACGGTTACAGAAGTAAGAAGCTTCCTGGGTTTGGCAGGCTACTATCGGAGGTTCATAGAAGGATTCTCCAAGATGGTGCTACCGATGACTCGCCTTACCCGGAAGGAGACTCCATTCGTGTGGACACATGAGTGTGAGGAGTGTTTCCAGGAGTTGAAGGAGAGACTGACTACTGCTCCTGTGTTAGTCCTTCCTGATCCTGCGGAGCAATTCGAGTTGTACTGCGATGCCTCTGGTAAAGGACTTGGTTGTGTGCTGATGCAGAAAGGGAAAGCGGTTGCTTACGCTTCAAGACAGTTGAAACCTCATGAGGAGAACTACCCGACTCACGACTTGGAGTTGGCAGCCATTGTTTTTGCTTTCAAGATTTGGAGGCATTACCTGTTTGGCATGAAGTTTGCTGTATTCAGTGATCACAAGAGCCTGAAGTACCTATTTGACCAGAAGGAGTTGAACATGAGACAGCGTAGATGGATGGAGTTCTTGAAGGACTACGACTTTGAGTTGAGGTACCATCCTGGCAAGGCCAATGTGGTAGCTGATGCTTTGAGTCGGAAATCCGTGAGCTTATCCAGCTTAATGATGAACGACTACGAAATGATCGAGAAGTTCAGAGACTTGAGAGTGAACTCCTTGTTTGGGGGCGCACTGCTCGAAATGGAGACAGCAGAAGTGATCAATGAGCTGATGGAAAAGATCAAAGAGGCGCAAGTACAAAGAGAATGCCTTGATTACGTGAAGAACCAGGACGGTGTGTCCTGGAATGATGATGGTTTATTGCTGTTCCAGAAGAGGATAGTTATTCCTCGAGGGCCTTTGACTGAGGAGGTTATGGCAGAGGCTCATAAGGGCCGGTTCACTATCCACCCTGGTGCCACAAAAATGTACCAGGACTTAAAGAGGAATTTTTGGTGGCCGGGCATGAAGAAGGACATAGCGGTCTACGTGTCCAAGTGTTTGATATGTCAGAAAGTGAAGATCGAGCACCAGAAACCGTCTGGTAAACTTCAACCTCTGGAGATTCCACAGTGGAAGTGGGAGAGTATTTCCATGGACTTCGTGGTAGGACTGCCCAAAACTCAGGCTGGTTGTGACTCTATCTGGGTCATAGTGGACAGATTGACCAAGTCTGCCCATTTTCTTCCAGTGAAGGTGAGCTTCACTACAGAGCAGTTGGCCAAGCTATATGTCCGCGAGATCGTGAGGCTTCACGGGGTGCCCGAGAGTATCATCAGTGATAGGGACCCGAAGTTCACATCTCGGTTCTGGGAGGCGCTGCAGGAGGCTTTTGGTACGCAGTTGAGATTGAGTACCGCCTATCACCCTCAGACTGACGGACAGACTGAGCGGACCATCCAGACATTGGAGGACATGTTGAGAGCTTGCACGTTGGAGCAGGGTTCTGCATGGGATAGGTACCTTCCGTTGGTTGAATTCTCGTACAACAACAGTTTTCATGCTAGTCTGGGCATGGCACCCTACGAGGCGTTGTACGGTAGGAGGTGTCGGACTCCTACCTGCTGGTCTGAGGTTGGAGATAAAGAGCTTTTCGGCTTGGACTTTGTCCAAGATACTACCCTTCAGATCCTGATGATCAGGGAAAAGTTGAAGCAGGCACAGAATCGTCAGAAGAGCTATTACGATGTCAAGCATCGACCACTGGAGTTCAGTGAGGGTGAGCACGTGTTTGTGAAACTTTCACCTGTCACAGGTGTTGGACGGGCACTCGGCGTGAGGAAGTTGAGCCCGCGATTCATAGGGCCCTACCAGATCCTTGGTAGAGTAGGACCAGTTGCCTATCGACTCGCCTTACCTCCGAACCTGGCCAACATCCACGACGTGTTTCACGTGTCTCAGCTTCGGAAGTACATAGCCGATCCTTCGCACGTGGTGCAGCCGGATGATGTGGAGGTTCGGGAGAACCTAAAGACTCCCGTCGGACCACTCAAGATCCTCGATCGTGGCGAGAAGCAGTTGAGGAGCAAGATCATTCCGATGGTTAAAGTACAATGGTCAGGAAGAACTCCTGAGGAGTGTACCTGGGAGCGAGAGGACGAGCTTCTCCGACAGTATCCCGACTTTCGAGACAGGTATGTTTCTGATTTTGAGGACAAAATCCTTAAAAAGGTGGGGTGAATGTAAGAACCCACACCGCTAATTAAGGTGATTAGTGAATTAATTATGATAATTAGGAAATAATTCCATAATTGACCCTAATAAGTATTAATGGGCTTAGATAATTATATTGAGTGAGTAAAAATGCTGAAAGTCGCTTTTCGGAAGAAAAGTGCAGATACCGGTTCTGCTACTCGGTATAAATGCGTACCGAAAAAGTATCCCGGAAAATTATAACGAACGCATGATAATTACTAGAATATTATGTAGGACTTGTAAAACAAGTTTCAAGTCAAAATGACGTAATCTGATGCCAGAACTGATACTGGCTATGGAAAAGCGCGTACCGGAAAGGTGCTCCGAAAAATAAAATAAAAATATGACAAATCTTAGAAAAATGCGTAGGTCTAGGATCCGAAGTTTGAGATCAATATCTTTTACTTTGCTATTAAGGCTAATACTGCGCGTGGAGGCTTAATGCCTATTTAAACATAAGTTGGCACATGATCCTAGGTCAAAAACCTACTCTCTACGTGCCTCCTTCCTGCATATTCCTTCAGCCACCTTGGTCACCTTCCCCTCCATTGTTGTGAGCCAAGGAGCTCCCTTTCTCTTTGGTTTCTTCTCCTTGTGCCTTGTGCTTGTGAGAGCTTGCTTGGTAAGGGAGTGTGAGGTGTTTTCTCCTCTGTTCCAGCCCTGTGAGTGAGGTAGTGAGGTCTGAGTTTGTGGTTTTGGGTGGTGGGAGTCTTGTTCTTGAGTGGTGTAGCCTCAAGAAGCCTTCTTTGTGAGGAAAGGTCCTTGCTTGGGTGACATTTTCGTGCACCTTGAGGTCTGTACTTTGGAGCTGACTTGTGAGCTCCAAGAGCACCATTGTTGGCTGCTCAAAGCTTGGGGTAAGTGTTCTACACCTTTGATCTTAAGTTTAATGCTTAAAGTTGGTGTCTTGGCATGTAAAAAGTTAAAATGAAGTAACCAACACCTAAATGAACTTGTATATGCTTAAAGATGCATGCTTTAACGTGTACATGTTTTAAAAGTTGGATCTTTGGGAAGGATATTCACGAAATGCAGAAACTGCATTCTGTCGTGAGATATCCGGATATTTGTCGAACAGATATCCGGATATCAGTATCCGGATATGGTATCCGGATATTGATATCCGGATATGGGATATGGGTATCCGGATATGACATATCCGGATATGTCCAGTGTGATATCCGGATACGGCATATCCGGATATTCCCCTTCTGATATCCGGATATCCTGGGTTCTGCGCAGACAGTAGCTTTACCGTATGAACAGTAAGCTATGGGGTGTGTGTGGACCCTAGTTTAAGGAAGTTGGACTTCTATAATAAATGGACTAAGTCAGAATCATATGATTAAGGGCTTATGGCTTTGTTGGAAGCCTTAAGACGTAAAACGTAAAGGAAAGGCGTAGTCTTTAAGTTGTATGCATATTGTGCATTAATATTGACTTGTTAATGGTCCATATCAGATTGTGATACTGCTGTTTGTGGACTAGTGAGTGGTTGGACTCTTGGCTTGGATAGCTAGCTTGCAAGGTAAGCTTTCGTGTCCTCGGTTTAGCCATTTTGATGTTCCACCATGTCCCATGGGGATGGGTTTATGCATGCTGTGTTACATGCTTTGATTATTTTGGAAATGCTGTGAGCTGTTTATATGTAATGAGCATTATGATATGCATGTGGTGTCCACCTAGACGGCAATCCTGAGTATGTAGTACATACAAGATGGAGAAGCATGTGGGTGAGGTGCAGGTAGTATCCATGTACTCATGTAGGCATAGACGTATTCCTACATTTCTCTGGCCAGTAGATTTGAAAGCACACATGACATGATTAATTGCTGCATCGCATGATTTTGGAACTTATACTGTAATACTGTTTTAGAACTTATATTACACATGTAAGTGAGCTTGGGGTGGAGACTCCTTGAGGACCCCTTGTCTTACTGAGATTTCTTGTTAGAGATCTCACCCCACGTTTGGGGACGCTTATTTCAGGATCAGGTAATCTTGAGGGCTCAGGTGGCAGGAGGGCAGAGCTGAGTTGATTTGATGATATGCTGACTGCTGTTATTATTTCCGACTGCTGTTATGTTTTATGCTTTATTTATATTAAGTTTATGTTGAGACTATTTGTGGGCATTGTTGCCTTATTTGGTGAGCATGGGGTTTGTCCATGCCACATGATTGTTATCATCTTTTTATGTTAACGTTGTAATTAAAGTATCAGGATGTTGACCCAGGCTACTTGTGTAGTCCTTATATTTATGTACGAGGTATTCAGTTAGTTGTCTTGCAATTTACATACAGGCAGTATTTTTATGATAAATGATTAAGTAATCAAGTTGGTTAAGTTAATGACGTCATAATTGAATTAAAGAAAAAGTTATTCCGCATTTTAATTAAGCGTGGCTTAATACGATAGTGTGTTAACAGACCGGGTTAACACAGGCTGTTACAGGGGCTATGCAGACTATCCCCGTATTTGCTGAGGATCGTGACGAGATCGATCGCCGGCTGAATGCTTTCCGCAAGCATAAGCCACCTTCATTTGACGGATCATATGATCCCATTGCTGTTGCCAGATGGCTACAGGCTCTGGATAAGATTTTCCGGATCATGCAGTGCACCGATCCGCAGAAGCTGTTGTTCGCCACTTACATGCTGGAGGGCGAGGCCCATGAGTGGTGGACCAACCTTTCTCACGTCTACGAGATGCAGGGCCATGTGATGACGTGGCCATTCTTCGAGGAGAGCTTTCTGGGTCAGTACTTTCCTTATGACTCTCAGGAGAGGAAGCAGGGAGAGTTTGACCGGTTGGTGCAGGGCTCGCTGTCTGTGGACGAGTACCTGGCCAAGTTTAATGAGTTGGTGAAGTTTTCACACTTCAGGATGGCGAGGCGTACTCCTACTTTCTTGGCTACTAAGTTCCGGAGGGGACTTAATGAGGACATTGCTGGACATCTTGCTGGTTCTGCTTCGAGAGACTTCGGAGCTTTAGTACAGCAGTGCCGCGACATTGAAGACTATTGCCATGCGAGTCAGGCCAAGAAGGCCAAGGTTGAGGTGCCACAGGGTACCGGCGGTTCCGCTACCTGGAAGAACCGAAATTTTGCAAACAAGGGCAAACAGTTGGCGGCTAAGCAAGCGCCAAGTCAGTTTAGAAAGACTGCTACTCAGGGGAACACAGCTAGACCTCCTGTGTAACAGCCCCAATCCCTATAGCAGATATTGTCCGCTCTGCCCCCTTCCGGGACTCACGGTTTTACGTTCTGGGGTTACCCCCAAAAGGCCTCCACTAGGAAAGGTATCCACACCCATATATATGGCATGCTTCGTTCCCCTCACCAACCGATGTGGGACTTTATATCCTCCCCCACTGGGAATACAGCATTCCCGCTGTACACACAGGTCCAGGGCCAGGCTTTGATACCATTTTATTAAAACTGCAGTTGTAATTCTTTACCAAAAATTCTGAGATTTTAATATGTTAAACTAGACCTCACAAGCTTTCCAACGACATATCTTATGTGTCAATCGGAGTTGTATAACTCCGGTTATGATTTTCGCAAAGTGACTGCTGCCAACTGAATTTCCAGCAACCAAGACGCGACTTTAAACTAACACTAAGATCAAACCACTTATCCAATGGCTACTAAATTTTACAGGGTTATAGCCTTATGTGTTAGCTACACATAGGTCCAAACGGCACTCGATTTGGAGCTCTGTAGCTCAAGATATCGAATTTTTACCGAAACAGGTTCGTTGCTGTCCCCATATCCGGATACCATATCCGGATACTGATATCCGGATATCTGCTCGACAATATTCGGATATCTCACGACAGAATGCAGTTTCTGCATTTTGTGAATATCCAATCCATATAGGTTCAACTTTTTAACTGATTAAAGGCACTTAAACATGCATTTCTAGGTGTGTTTAACCTACCCCACCCTTAAGTTATTAACTTAGCTCAATACATGCATCAAGGTTCCATTTTTAAGCATCTAAACACAAGTTCAAAGGTTGATGCACTTACCAAAGCTTAAAACAGAGCAACAATGGCTCTTGGAGCTCCCAAATAGACCCCTCAAGTTCAGCACAACACTGTGCACGAAAATGGCACACCAAAGGTTGGTTCTTGGCACCAAAGGTTGCTTCTTGGACCTTAAAATGCCATGATCATGACTCACCACACTCAACTCACCAAACCAACCCTCAAACCTCAACCCACAATGGCTGAGTGTGCAGCAAATGTAGCCTCACACTCTCACAACCCACCCCACCAAGTGTTTACAAGAAGAAAGTGTGAAGAACCCAAGGAAAAGAGGTGACTTGAAGGTTTTTCCCACACAAGAAGGCAAGGGAGAAGGGTGGCAGCAAAGGAGGCAAAGCTGCAGCCACACTTCACGTAGGAATTCAAAGACCTAGGGTTTTGTGCCTATAATAAGGGTATTTAAAGACAATTGGTCATAATGCGCAGTATTAGCCTTAATAGCAACGCAAAAGATTTTGATCTCAAACTTTGGAATCTAGACCTAGACATTTTTCTAAGATTTGTCATATTTTTATTTTATGGTATCAGAGCACTTTCTAGGGAAAAGCCTGTATGTATTGCAATAACTTAGGATGTTTCGTTGCGTGTCTACTTGGCGTTCTCTCTGATTGGTGTGTATTATGATAATGCATATGTGACCATATAGCGTGGGCCTGATCAACTCATTCTTTGTGTAACTTGTGCAGAGTCATGGTGCCACCAAGAAGGAACCCTAGTACGAGCGAGGATCAAACGGAACCTATCCTGGCTGCATTAGCTGAGATGCAGGCGGCCCGACTAGCCGACCAGGAGGCCACGAGGTTAGCAAACCAGGCGATGCTGGACGCTATTAGAGAGGCGAACCGGCGAGCCACTGCTGAGGTTCTGGAGGAGAACCGGATGGCCAACATGACTATGATGAGGGTCATGTTGGAGGAGTTGATGGCTGGTCCTGCTGCTGGCCAGTGTCCTCCACCACCTCCACCGCCGCCACCGCCTCCACCTCCGCCTAGTCAACAGGAGGACACCCAAAGTCAGATGGGTGAGGGTAGTCATTTGACGGGGGCTTTGCAGACCATACCCGTATTTGCTGAGGATCGTGACGAGATCGATCGCCGGCTGAATGCTTTCCGCAAGCATAAGCCACCTTCTTTCGACGGATCTTATGATCCCATTGCTGCTGCCAGATGGCTACAGGCGTTGGACAAGATCTTCCGGATCATGCAGTGTACCGATCCGTAGAAGCTGATGTTCGCCACTTACATGCTGGAGGGAGAGGCCCATGAGTGGTGGACCAACATTTCTCACGTCTATGAGATGCAGGGCCGTGTGATGACGTGGCCATTCTTTGAGGAGTGCTTTCTGGGTCAGTACTTTCCTTATGACTCTCAGGAGAGGAAGCAGGGAGAGTTTGACCGTTTGGTGCAGGGCTCGTTGTCTGTCGACGAGTACCTGGCCAAGTTTAATGAGCTGGTCAAGTTCGCTCATTTCCGCATGGCGAGACCGACTCCTGTTTTTCTTGCGGCTAAGTTTCGGAGGGGACTTAATGAGGACATTGCTGGATATCTTGCTGGTTCTGCTTCGAGAGACTTCGGAGCTTTAGTACAGCAGTGTCGCGACATTGAGGACTACTGCCGTTCGTGTCAGGCCAAGAAGGCCAAGATTGAGGTGCCACAGAGTACTGGTGGTTCCGCTTCCTAGAGAGATAGGAAGCTTGGAAATAAAGGCAAGGGCAAACAGTTGGCGGCTAAGCAAGCGCCAAATCAATTTAAAAAGACTTCTACTCAGGGGAGCGCAGCTAGACCTCCTGCTCCCAGATGCTCGGGATGCGGGAAGTCACACTTTGGGCCGTGTTCTACCGGTCAGTTGATTTGCTTCCAGTGTGGCAAGGAGGGCCACTACTCCAGAGATTGCCCGACGACGAGAGTTGCTGCAGTGCAGGCTGTGCCATTGCAGATGGTTCCTACTGGAGCACCAGCAGTGCCACCTACTACGGGGCGAGTATACACACTTGATCGTCAGCAGTCGGACAGAGCTCCGAACCTGGTCAGAGGTACGGTTACCATTGGCGGTTCAGCTGTTGATGTGCTGTTTGATTCCGGGGCAACGCATTCTTTTGTTGCTACCCCTATTGCTGTGGGGCTTGAGTTGCCCAGTGATGTGCTTTCTCCACCGATGCGGGTGACCACCGCCACCGGAGAAAAATGTTTGATCTCCACTGTTCATCGCGATGTAGCGTTTCAGTGGGATGGCCGTGACTTCTCGGTTGATCTGATAGGATTGCCGATGGCCAACCTAGAGATTATTCTGGGCATGGATTGGTTGTCCAGAAACTGTGCATTGATTGATTGTTGTGCCAAGAGAGTGGTGATGTCTCCGGGTGGGTCCACAGCCAGTTCCTCACCGTTCATTTCAGTCCTGCAGGCGAGGAGGGCCTTGAGAGCAGGGGCATTTGGCTATGTCATGTTGGGAGGTTTGGTGAGTGGGACACAGGAGGATCTCACTGGCATTCCTGTGGTGAGGGAATTCCTCGAGGTGTTTCCCGAGGAGATTCCTGAGTTTCCACCGCAGAGGGAGATAGAGTTCTCCATAGACTTATTGCCTGGTGTGGGGCCTATATCGTTGGCTTCATACCGGATGTCGCCACTAGAGTTGGCAGAGCTGAAGAAGCATATTGAGGAGCTTTCAGCGAAAGATTTCATTCGGCCGAGTGTGTCTCCCTGGGGAGCACCGGTCATTTTTGTGAAAAAGAAAGATGGGACCATGCGGTTGTGCACCGACTACAGACAGTTGAACAAGGTGACAATCAAGAACAAGTACCCTCTTCCACGCATTGATGATTTGCTGGATCAGCTCAGGGGTGCTTGCGTATATTCCAAGATCGATCTCCGGTTTGGTTACCATCAGATACGGGTAAAGCCGGAGGATGTCCCAAAGACAGTGTTTCGCTCGAGGTACGGGCATTATGAGTACTTGGTGATCCCGTTTGGACTCACCAATGCACCTGCAGTGTTCATGGACTACATGAACAGGATCTTCCAGTCGTACCTGGATCAGTTTGTGATCGTCTTCATTGATGACATCTTAATTTACTCTAAGACGGAGGAGGAGCATGCTGAGCACTTGAAGATTGTTTTGCAAGTGTTGAAAGAGAAAAAGCTATATGCTAAGCCGTCAAAATGTGAGTTTTGGCTCAAGGCGGTGAAATTTCTGGGTCATGTGATTTCCGCTGATGGAGTTGCAGTTGATCCTAACAAGATTGAGGTCGTGATGAACTGGGAGAGGCCCAAGACGGTTACAGAAGTGAGAAGCTTCTTGGGTTTGGCAGGGTACTATAGGAGGTTCATAGAGGGATTCTCCAAGATGGTGCTACCGATGACTCGCCTTACCCGAAAGGAGACTCCATTTGTGTGGACACATGAGTGTGAGGAGTGCTTCCAGGAGTTGAAGGAGAGACTGACTACTGCTCCAGTGTTAGTTCTTCCTGACCCTGCGGAACAGTTTGAGTTATACTGCGATGCCTCTGGTAAAGGACTAGGCTGTGTGCTGATGCAGAAAGGGAAAGCGGTTGCTTACGCTTCAAGACAGTTGAAACCTCATGAGGAGAACTACCCGACTCACGATTTGGAGTTGGCAGCCATTGTTTTTGCTTTCAAGATTTGGAGGCCTTTTGGGGGTAACCCCATAACGTAAAACCATGAGTTCCGGCGGGCCTTTGGGTGGCCGGGGCAAAGCGGACAATATCTGCTACAGGATTTGGGGTTGTTACATCCTGCCCCCAGATGCTCGGGATGCAGGAAGTCACACTTTGGGCCGTGTTCTACCGGACAGCTGATTTGCTTCCAGTGTGGCAAGGAGGGCCACTATTCCAGAGATTGCCCGACGGCGAGAGTTGCTGCAGTGCAGGCGGTGCCATTGCAGATGGTTCCTACTGGGGCACCAACAGTGCCACCTACCACGGGACGTGTGTACACTTTGGATCGTCAGCAGTCGGACAGAGCTCCGAACCTGGTCAGAGGTACTGTTACCATTGGTGGTTCAGCTATTGATGTGTTGTTTGATTCCGGGGCAACGCACTCTTTTGTTGCTACCCCTATTGCTGTGGGGCTTGAGTTGCCCAGTGATGTGCTTTCTCCACCGATGCGGGTGACCACCGCCACCGGAGAAAAATGTTTGACCTCCACTGTTCATCGCGATGTAGCGTTTCAGTGGGATGGCCGAGACTTCTCGGTAGATCTGATAGGATTGCCGATGGCCAACCTTGAGATTATTCTGGGCATGGATTGGTTGTCCAGAAACTGTGCACTGATTGATTGTTGTGCCAAGAGAGTGGTGATGTCTCCGGGTGGGTCCACAGCCAGTTCCTCACCGTTCATCTCAGTCCTGCAGGCGAGGAGGGCCTTGAGAGCAGGGGCATTTGGCTATGTCATGTTGGGAGGTTTGGTGAGTGGGACACGGGAGGATCTCACTGGCATTCCTGTGGTGAGGGAATTCCTCGAGGTGTTTCCCGAGGAGATTCCTGAGTTTTCACCGCAGAGGGAGATAGAGTTCTCCATCGACTTATTGCCTGGTGTGGGGCCTATATCGTTGGCTCCATACCGGATGTCGCCACCAGAGTTGGCAGAGCTGAAGAAGCATATTGAGGAGCTTTCAGCAAAAGATTTTATTCGGCCGAGTGTGTCTCCCTGGGGAGCACCGGTCATTTTTGTGAAAAAGAAAGATGGGACCATGCGGTTGTGCACCGACTACAGACAGTTGAACAAGGTGACAATCAAGAACAAGTACCCTCTTCCACGCATTGATGATTTGCTGGATCAGCTCAGGGGTGCTTGCGTGTATTCCAAGATTGATCTCCGGTCCGGTTACCATCAGATACGGGTAAAGCCGGAGGATGTCCCAAAGACAGCGTTTCGCTCGAGGTACGGGCACTACGAGTACTTGGTGATCCCGTTTGGACTCAACAATGCACCCGCAGTGTTCATGGACTACATGAACAGGATCTTCCAGCCGTACCTGGATCAGTTTGTGATCGTCTTCATTGACGACATCTTGATTTACTCCAAGACGGAGGAGGAGCATACTGAGCAGTTGAAGATTGTTTTGCAAGTGTTGAAAGAGAAAAAGCTATATGCTAAGCCGTCAAAATGCGAGTTTTGGCTCAAGGCGGTGAAATTTCTGGGTCATGTAGTTTCTGCTAATGGAGTTGCAGTTGATCCTAATAAGATTGAGGCCGTAATGGATTGGGAGAGGCCCAAGACGGTTACAGAAGTGAGAAGCTTCTTGGGTTTGGCAGGCTACTATAGGAGGTTCATAGAGGGATTCTCCAAGATGGTGCTACCAATGACTCGCCTTACCCGAAAGGAGACTCCATTCGTGTGGACACATGAGTGTGAGGAGTGTTTCCAGGAGTTGAAGGAGAGACTGACTACTGCTCCAGTGTTAGTTCTTCCTGATCCTGCGGAACAGTTTGAGTTATACTGCGATGCCTCTGGTAAAGGACTAGGCTGTGTGCTGATGCAGAAAGAGAAAGCGGTTGCTTACGCTTCAAGACAGTTGAAACCTCATGAGGAGAACTACCCGACTCACGACTTGGAGTTGGCAGCCATTGTTTTTGCTTTCAAGATTTGGAGGCCTTTTGGGGGTAACCCCATAACGTAAAACCATGAGTTCCGGCGGGCCTTTGGGTGGCCGGGGCAAAGCGGACAATATCTGCTACAGGATTTGGGGTTGTTACATCCTGCCCCCAGATGCTCGGGATGCAGGAAGTCACACTTTGGGCCGTGTTCTACCGGACAGCTGATTTGCTTCCAGTGTGGCAAGGAGGGCCACTATTCCAGAGATTGCCCGACGGCGAGAGTTGCTGCAGTGCAGGCGGTGCCATTGCAGATGGTTCCTACTGGGGCACCAACAGTGCCACCTACCACGGGACGTGTGTACACTTTGGATCGTCAGCAGTCGGACAGAGCTCCGAACCTGGTCAGAGGTACTGTTACCATTGGTGGTTCAGCTATTGATGTGTTGTTTGATTCCGGGGCAACGCACTCTTTTGTTGCTACCCCTATTGCTGTGGGGCTTGAGTTGCCCAGTGATGTGCTTTCTCCACCGATGCGGGTGACCACCGCCACCGGAGAAAAATGTTTGACCTCCACTGTTCATCGCGATGTAGCGTTTCAGTGGGATGGCCGAGACTTCTCGGTAGATCTGATAGGATTGCCGATGGCCAACCTTGAGATTATTCTGGGCATGGATTGGTTGTCCAGAAACTGTGCACTGATTGATTGTTGTGCCAAGAGAGTGGTGATGTCTCCGGGTGGGTCCACAGCCAGTTCCTCACCGTTCATCTCAGTCCTGCAGGCGAGGAGGGCCTTGAGAGCAGGGGCATTTGGCTATGTCATGTTGGGAGGTTTGGTGAGTGGGACACGGGAGGATCTCACTGGCATTCCTGTGGTGAGGGAATTCCTCGAGGTGTTTCCCGAGGAGATTCCTGAGTTTTCACCGCAGAGGGAGATAGAGTTCTCCATCGACTTATTGCCTGGTGTGGGGCCTATATCGTTGGCTCCATACCGGATGTCGCCACCAGAGTTGGCGGAGCTGAAGAAGCATATTGAGGAGCTTTCAGCAAAAGATTTTATTCGGCCGAGTGTGTCTCCCTGGGGAGCACCGGTCATTTTTGTGAAAAAGAAAGATGGGACCATGCGGTTGTGCACCGACTACAGACAGTTGAACAAGGTGACAATCAAGAACAAGTACCCTCTTCCACGCATTGATGATTTGCTGGATCAGCTCAGGGGTGCTTGCGTGTATTCCAAGATTGATCTCCGGTCCGGTTACCATCAGATACGGGTAAAGCCGGAGGATGTCCCAAAGACAGCGTTTCGCTCGAGGTACGGGCACTACGAGTACTTGGTGATCCCGTTTGGACTCAACAATGCACCCGCAGTGTTCATGGACTACATGAACAGGATCTTCCAGCCGTACCTGGATCAGTTTGTGATCGTCTTCATTGACGACATCTTGATTTACTCCAAGACGGAGGAGGAGCATACTGAGCAGTTGAAGATTGTTTTGCAAGTGTTGAAAGAGAAAAAGCTATATGCTAAGCCGTCAAAATGCGAGTTTTGGCTCAAGGCGGTGAAATTTCTGGGTCATGTAGTTTCTGCTAATGGAGTTGCAGTTGATCCTAATAAGATTGAGGCCGTAATGGATTGGGAGAGGCCCAAGACGGTTACAGAAGTGAGAAGCTTCTTGGGTTTGGCAGGCTACTATAGGAGGTTCATAGAGGGATTCTCCAAGATGGTGCTACCAATGACTCGCCTTACCCGAAAGGAGACTCCATTCGTGTGGACACATGAGTGTGAGGAGTGTTTCCAGGAGTTGAAGGAGAGACTGACTACTGCTCCAGTGTTAGTTCTTCCTGATCCTGCGGAACAGTTTGAGTTATACTGCGATGCCTCTGGTAAAGGACTAGGCTGTGTGCTGATGCAGAAAGAGAAAGCGGTTGCTTACGCTTCAAGACAGTTGAAACCTCATGAGGAGAACTACCCGACTCACGACTTGGAGTTGGCAGCCATTGTTTTTGCTTTCAAGATTTGGAGGCCTTTTGGGGGTAACCCCATAACGTAAAACCATGAGTTCCGGCGGGCCTTTGGGTGGCCGGGGCAAAGCGGACAATATCTGCTACAGGATTTGGGGTTGTTACATCCTGCCCCCAGATGCTCGGGATGCAGGAAGTCACACTTTGGGCCGTGTTCTACCGGACAGCTGATTTGCTTCCAGTGTGGCAAGGAGGGCCACTATTCCAGAGATTGCCCGACGGCGAGAGTTGCTGCAGTGCAGGCGGTGCCATTGCAGATGGTTCCTACTGGGGCACCAACAGTGCCACCTACCACGGGACGTGTGTACACTTTGGATCGTCAGCAGTCGGACAGAGCTCCGAACCTGGTCAGAGGTACTGTTACCATTGGTGGTTCAGCTATTGATGTGTTGTTTGATTCCGGGGCAACGCACTCTTTTGTTGCTACCCCTATTGCTGTGGGGCTTGAGTTGCCCAGTGATGTGCTTTCTCCACCGATGCGGGTGACCACCGCCACCGGAGAAAAATGTTTGACCTCCACTGTTCATCGCGATGTAGCGTTTCAGTGGGATGGCCGAGACTTCTCGGTAGATCTGATAGGATTGCCGATGGCCAACCTTGAGATTATTCTGGGCATGGATTGGTTGTCCAGAAACTGTGCACTGATTGATTGTTGTGCCAAGAGAGTGGTGATGTCTCCGGGTGGGTCCACAGCCAGTTCCTCACCGTTCATCTCAGTCCTGCAGGCGAGGAGGGCCTTGAGAGCAGGGGCATTTGGCTATGTCATGTTGGGAGGTTTGGTGAGTGGGACACGGGAGGATCTCACTGGCATTCCTGTGGTGAGGGAATTCCTCGAGGTGTTTCCCGAGGAGATTCCTGAGTTTTCACCGCAGAGGGAGATAGAGTTCTCCATCGACTTATTGCCTGGTGTGGGGCCTATATCGTTGGCTCCATACCGGATGTCGCCACCAGAGTTGGCGGAGCTGAAGAAGCATATTGAGGAGCTTTCAGCAAAAGATTTTATTCGGCCGAGTGTGTCTCCCTGGGGAGCACCGGTCATTTTTGTGAAAAAGAAAGATGGGACCATGCGGTTGTGCACCGACTACAGACAGTTGAACAAGGTGACAATCAAGAACAAGTACCCTCTTCCACGCATTGATGATTTGCTGGATCAGCTCAGGGGTGCTTGCGTGTATTCCAAGATTGATCTCCGGTCCGGTTACCATCAGATACGGGTAAAGCCGGAGGATGTCCCAAAGACAGCGTTTCGCTCGAGGTACGGGCACTACGAGTACTTGGTGATCCCGTTTGGACTCAACAATGCACCCGCAGTGTTCATGGACTACATGAACAGGATCTTCCAGCCGTACCTGGATCAGTTTGTGATCGTCTTCATTGACGACATCTTGATTTACTCCAAGACGGAGGAGGAGCATACTGAGCAGTTGAAGATTGTTTTGCAAGTGTTGAAAGAGAAAAAGCTATATGCTAAGCCGTCAAAATGCGAGTTTTGGCTCAAGGCGGTGAAATTTCTGGGTCATGTAGTTTCTGCTAATGGAGTTGCAGTTGATCCTAATAAGATTGAGGCCGTAATGGATTGGGAGAGGCCCAAGACGGTTACAGAAGTGAGAAGCTTCTTGGGTTTGGCAGGCTACTATAGGAGGTTCATAGAGGGATTCTCCAAGATGGTGCTACCAATGACTCGCCTTACCCGAAAGGAGACTCCATTCGTGTGGACACATGAGTGTGAGGAGTGTTTCCAGGAGTTGAAGGAGAGACTGACTACTGCTCCAGTGTTAGTTCTTCCTGATCCTGCGGAACAGTTTGAGTTATACTGCGATGCCTCTGGTAAAGGACTAGGCTGTGTGCTGATGCAGAAAGAGAAAGCGGTTGCTTACGCTTCAAGACAGTTGAAACCTCATGAGGAGAACTACCCGACTCACGACTTGGAGTTGGCAGCCATTGTTTTTGCTTTCAAGATTTGGAGGCATTACCTGTTTGGCATGAAGTTTGCTGTATTCAGTGATCACAAGAGCCTGAAGTATCTGTTTGACCAGAAGGATTTGAACATGAGACAGCGTAGATGGATGGAGTTCTTGAAGGACTACGACTTTGAGTTGAGGTACCATCCTGGCAAGGCCAATGTGGTAGCCGATGCTTTGAGTCGGAAATCCGTGAGCTTATCCAGCTTGATGATGAACGACTACGAGGTGATCGAGAAGTTCAGAGACTTGAGGGTGAACTCCTTGTTTGGGAGTGCACTACTTGAGATGGAAACAGCAGAAGTGATTAATGAGCTGATGGAAAAGATTAAAGAGGCGCAAGTGCAAAGAGAGTGCCTTGATTATGTGAAGAACCAGGACGGTGTGTCTTGGAACGAGGATGGATTGCTGCTGTTCCAGAAGAGGATTGTTATTCCTCGAGGGCCATTGACCGAAGAGGTTATGGCAGAGGCTCATAAGGGCTGGTTCACTATCCACCCTGGTGCCACAAAAATGTATCAGGACTTAAAGAGAAATTTTTGGTGGCCGGGCATGAAGAATGACATAGCGGTCTACGTGTCCAAGTGTTTGATATGTCAGAAAGTGAAGATCGAGCACCAGAAACCGTCTGGTAAACTTCAACCTCTGGAGATTCCACAGTGGAAGTGGGAGAGTATTTCCATGGACTTCGTGGTGGGATTGCCTAAAACTCAGGCTGGTTGTGACTCTATCTGGGTCATAGTGGACAGATTGACCAAGTCTGCCCATTTTCTTCCAGTGAAGGTGAGCTTCACTACAGAGCAGTTGGCCAAACTATATGTCCGTGAGATTGTGAGGCTTCACGGGGTGCCCGAGAGTATCATCAGTGATAGGGACCCGAAGTTCACATCTCGGTTCTGGGAGGCGCTGCAGGAGGCTTTTGGTACGCAGTTGAGATTGAGTACCGCCTATCACCCTCAGACTGACGGACAGACTGAGCGGACCATCCAGATATTGGAGGACATGTTGAGAGCTTGCACGTTGGAGCAGGGTTCTGCATGGGATAGGTACCTTCCGTTGGTAGAATTCTCGTACAACAACAGTTTTCATGCTAGTCTGGGCATGGCACCCTACGAGGCGCTGTATGGTAGGAGGTGTCGGACTCCTACCTGCTGGTCTGAGGTTGGAGATAAAGAGTTATTTGGCTTGGACTTTGTCCAAGATACTACCCTACAGATCCAGATGATCAGGGAAAAGTTGAAGCAGGCGCAGAATCGCCAGAAAAGCTACTATGATGTCAAGCATCGACCACTGGAGTTCAGTGAGGGTGAGCACGTGTTTGTGAAACTTTCACTTGTCACCGGTGTTGGACGGGCACTCGGCGTGAGGAAGTTGAGCCCGCGGTTCATTGGGCCCTACCAGATCCTTGGTAGAGTAGGACCAGTTGCCTATCGACTCGCCTTGCCTCCGAACCTAGCCAACATCCACGACGTGTTTCACGTGTCTCAGTTTCGGAAGTACATAGCAGACCCTTCGCACGTGGTGCAGCCGGATGATGTGGAGGTTCGGGAGAACCTAAAGACTCCCGTCGGACCACTCAAGATTCTCGATCGAGGCGAGAAACAACTCAGAAGCAAGATCATTCTGATGGTCAAGGTGCAGTGGACTGGGCGTAGTCCCGAGGAGTGCATGTGGGAGCGAGAGGATGAGCTTCTCCGACAGTATCCCGACTTTCGAGACAGGTATGTTTCTGATTTTGAGGACAAAATCCTTAAAAAGGTGGGGTGAATGTAAGAACTCGCACCGTTAATTAATGTAATTAGTGAATTAATTATGATAATTAGAAAATGATTCCATAATTGACCTTAATAATTATTATTGGGCTTAAATAATTATATTGAGTGAGTAAAAATGCTGAAAGTCGCTTTTCGGAAGAAAAGCGCAGATACCGGTTCTGCTACTCGGTATAAATGCGTACCGGAAAAGTATCCCAGAAAATTATAACGAATGCATGATAATTACTAGAATATTATGTAGGACTTGTAAAACAAGTTTCAAGTCAAAATAACGTAATCTGATGCCAGAACTGATACTGGCTATGGAAAAGCGCGTACCGGAAAGGTGCTCCGAAAAATAAAATAAAAATATGACAAATCTTAGAAAAATGCGTAGGTCTAGATTCCAAAGTTTGAGATCAAGATCTTTTACTTTGCTATTAAGGCTAATACTGCGCGCGTATGGCCTTGTGCCTATAAATAGACCCATTTGGCACAAAACCCTAGACATTCTAAAATTTCCTACGTAGGGTGGCTGCTGCCTTGTGTGGAAAAACACTGTTCATGGCTTCTCTTCTCTTTTCTTGAGGTTGAAGCCATTCCCTTCACATTTCTCCTCTTGTAAACACTTGTGAGTGGCTTTGTGAGTATGAGTGGTGGTTTCTTCTGAATGTTGAGTTGCTGGTTGGGAGGTTTTTGGTTCTGAGTTTGAGAGTTGGGAGGAGAGCCATCTTGTTCTTGAGTGATGAAGCCTCAAGAAGCTTTCTTTGTGAAGAAAGGTCCTTACTTGGGTGACATTTTCGTGCACCCTTGAAGTCTGTATATTGGAGCTGACTTGTGAGCTCCAAGAGCACCATTGTTGGCTGCTCAAAGCTTGGGGTAAGTTTCCTACACCTTTGATCTTAAGTTTAATGCTTAAAGTTGGTGTCTTGGCATGTAAAAGGTTAAAATGAAGTAACCAACACCTAAATGAACTTGTATATGCTTAAAGATGCATGCTTTAACGTGTACATGTGTTAAAAGTTGGATCTTTGGGTTGGATATTCACGAAATGCAGAAACTGCATTCTGTCGTGAGATATCCGGATATTTGTCGAACAGATATCCGGATATGGTATCCGGATATTGATATCCGGATATGGGATCTGGGTATCCGGATATGTCCAGTGTGATATCCGGATATGGCATATCCGGATATGTCCCTCATGATATCCGGATATCCTGGGTTTACGCAGACAGTAGCGGTGCTGTATGAACAGTAAGCTATTGGGTGTGTGTGGACCCAAGATTAAGGAAGTTAAACTTTTGTAATTAATGAGCTAAGTCAGAATCATGTGATTAAGGGCTTATGGCTTTGTTGGAAGCCTTAAGACGTAAAACGTAAAGAAAAGGCGTAGTCTTTAAGTTGTATGCTTGTTGTACATAAATATTGATGTATTATTGGTCCATATCAGATTGTGATACTGTTGTTTGTGGACTTGTGAGTGGTTGGACTCTTGGCTTGGATAGCTAGCTTGCAAGGTAAGCTTTCGTGTCCTCGGTTTAGCCATTTTTGTTGTTCCACCATGTCCCATGGGGATGGGTTTATGCATGCTGTGTTACATGCTTTAATATTTTGGAAATGCTGTTGAGCTATTTATATGCAATGAGCTTTTATGAGATGCATGTGGTGTCCACCTAGACGGTAAGCCTGAGTATGTGGTACATACAAGATGGTGAAGCTGTGGGTGAGGTGCAGGTAGTATCCATGTACTCATGTAGGTATAGACGTATTCCTACATTTCTCTGGCCAGTAGATTTGATAAACACACATGGCATGATTAATTGCTGCATCGCATAGTTTTGGAACTTATATTGTAAATACTGTTTTTGAACTTATATTACACATGTAAGTGAGCTTGGGGTGGAGACTCCTTGAGGACCCCTTGTCTTACTGAGATTTCTTGTTAGAGATCTCACCCCACGTTTGGGGATGCTTATTTCAGGATCAGGTAATGTTGAGGGCTCAGGTGGCAGGAGGCCAGAGCTGAGTTGATATTATGATATGCTGTCCTGCTGGATTGACTGCTGTTATGTTTTCCGCTTTATTTATATTATTATGTTGAGACTGTTGATTGGGCATTGTTGCCTTATTTGGTGAGCATGGGGTTTGTCCATGCCACATGGTTTGACTATTGTCTTTTAATTTAATGTTGTAATTAAAGTATTAGGATTTTGACCCAGGCTGCATGTTGTAGTCCTGTGGTTTTAGATACTCACATTATATTTATGTACGAGGTATTCAGTTAGTTGTCTTGCAATTTACATACAGGCAGTATTTTATGAAATTGATTAAGTAATCAAGTTGGTTAAGTCTAATGACGTCATAATTGAATTAAAGAAAAAGTTATTCCGCATTTTTATTAAGCGTGGCTTAATACGATAGTATGTTAACAATCCGGGTTAACACGGGCTGTTACAATGGATGTCTTCTAGGCTTTGGGTAGTTGATTAGAGGTAATAAACCTCTATTTCCATGGTTGTATTTTTAAGATTTAAGTTATGAAAATTATGAGTATGTAAAGGTGGGAAAACCTTGTGTTTTAAAATTTGAATTGATCATGAATCTTTGATGTTTTGGATATACGAAGGCTAAATAAGCCTTTGTACATGTATAAATTTGAAAAAGATCCATGGTGTGGACCCTTTAGGTTTCGTCCTTTATAGAGTAATTAGGGTTATTGTGAAAAATTTGTCTCATGTATTTAGAAGGTTTATGGTGTTGGAAAACTAAGTGGAAAATTGATGAATTAGTGAGAATGCAAAAGTGGAAAAAAATCCTAAGGATCTTACCCTATGTTGCGGCCTTGTGGGTCTTGGAGGGGTTTGATATTCCATAAAAATTAAATTAGAGCTTGGTAGATATATATTTATGTATGTGTAGTTGTTAAATTAAGTGAAGAAAAGTGAATGAGAAAGAAACCCTTGGCTTATCCTTTATGGATTTCGGCCTAATAGGGTAAATTAAGGATGATTAGATTATGTTGTATTTTATTAAGTTGTTGAGTTTTCAATACATGAAATTAATAAGATGATGAAGAGAAATGGTTTGAAAAGAAAGTTTGAAAAAAATATATTTATTCTCTACGTGTATTCCCATCGGCTTGCTAAAGAAGAATGGCCTGAATTATGTTGAAAACTCTCAAGTGAACACTTGATTAAATTAAAGAACCATAACGAGTATAAGTGGTCTAGACTTGTGTATTGGCATAGGATTGACAAAAACGTAAAGAAACGAAAATAAGTGATAAAATGCATGCCGTATGTAAAATCAGGCATGATAGCATTTTATTGATTTGTATTTGTGGATGCTTGCTCTAGGTGTACCTAGGGACTGAAAAGGATCGGAATCTCTTGAAGAATTACATAATTAACTTGTGACACAAGTAAGCGGATTGAAAAGCTTCAAGAGGTAAGCTCTATATTTAAGGAGTCTTTTCCTGCTTGAGTGCTCCACCATGGTTAGTGAACTATGGTTGGATCGTATGACTGTTGTTTTGATACTTTGTATAGATGCATTCATATAGAGTTATTTGATAACATGATATGACTTGTTCTGATATGATTCTGTATTGATTTATGGTACATTGATGTCTTCTTGTTGCTTCCTTGAGATTGACTACGTACACCTCTGATATGTTCTGGTTCCGCTTGGGGTCCTCCCTTGGGAACATGTGCGTTGATTTTCGCTTGGGGTCCTCCTTGGGAATGACGACGAACGCTTCTTATATGATATGGATTTATGTTTTGTTCTGTTCTGATATCTATTATATGAGCATTGTATACTCTGTATCTGACTCTCATGCAGGAGTGAGCCCAGGGGTATGGAGAATTCTCTATAAACCTAGAGCTTATTGAGATTTGTAATCTCACCCCTCTTTGGGGACATGATTTCAGGTTCCCAGACTTCCGATGAGCCCTCATTAGGCAGAGATGCAACACGTGGCTGAGACAGTTGACAGATCAGTTTTAGTAGCTGTAGGCTGCTACTTTTTGGAGTGCATTTATGTTTTTCGTATTTTCGCATTTGATGGATCATGATGTTAGATCCTTTATTTTGTATATGTCTTGTACGTGTTCTTCAGTTTGATGCATGTACATTTTTGTATTCAGGCATGTTGATATGATTATGTAGTATTCAGTTATGTTTATGTCTTGGACTGCATGCTGTTAGATCAGTAGCACGGAGCCATGTTATGTATGCGCCCATGGATGGGTATCTGAGTATATTTGCATGACTGGTACTTTTGGATATATATATTGTATAAACTGTCTATCAGGAACTCTTATGAGTGGGATTGGAAAATCTCCGGTTGTCCGATTTACAGAGGTTACTTTGTCCGATTTTCGTTTACGCCTTATGAAAATTAAAAGAGAAAAAGAAAAAGTTAGCTCATATTTTCGTAAGTTAAGTCTTCCGCTGTTTTCTATTTATATCATATGTATGTTAATTGAACCGGCTCGAGACGGGGATGTTACAAGAAGCGTCATCTTTATACACATGAATAATGATTTTAAATGGGTGAACTTGAAATATTCCTCCATGGTCAAGGCTCTCTTTGACTTGAACCCTCCCTAGCTTATGCATTGTATAATTATGTGACGTCAAGATGTAAAATGTAAAATAAAGTGATGTAATATATAGTAGGACGTAGGGCCAGTGTAAAATAATTTTAGTATGTACCTGACTTAATGTTATGTATAAAGTGATATTAGTAGATGTCTATATTTATTAATAACGTTAACACCTCTCTGTTTTATTTCTTACTATTTAAACATAAAAAGAAAATATAGTTTAAAGAAGTCATGTAAATTTTTTTTATAATAATTAAAGGGTTTTATAATTCTCATTTAACATGAGAATTCAAATTTTCCTACACACCCTTCGATTTCCGTGCCGACATGGGTCCTACATATAATTTTTTCTAACACATGGGTCCCACATGTTTTTTATCTCTACAACATGAGAATTGAATTCTCATTTAATATGAGAAAATCAAACCCCATAATTAAATTATAGAGGATGTTACACTTTGTATGTTAATTTTTTGATATCTTTGTAAATTAAAAGTCATTAAATTTATTTTCAAACAATGATAACTTGCTGAATATTTTTCTTTTTGTTTCCTATTTAGACGAAAAAGTATTGACATGTAAATAATTATTTTCAATAATTGACATTTAATTAACGTTATCATTTTAACTTAAATATATAAAATAATTACAGATAGTGCTTCTAGGGGCAATCCGGGGGATCTTTGCTTGTGGTGGGGAGCTATGATACTCAATCCGGGGGATTTATTTTTTATAAAGGTTTTCAACGGAATTTATTTTTCATCAAAAATTTTCGACGGAATCTAATTTTCATCGAAAAGTTCATAAACATAATTTCCTTTTGGATTTATTTTATTAAAAGAGTTTTCGACGGAATTCAATTTTAGTTGAAAAATTTCGACGTTATCTAATTTCCATCAAAAAATTCATAAACATAATTTCTTTTTTGATTTATTTTTTTATAACATTTTCGACGAAATTAGTTTTGCATCAAAAAATTTTGACGAAATTTGATTTCCGTCGAAAAGTTCATAATTATAATTTTTTTTATAATGATTTTCCACGGAATTCATTTTTTGTCAAAAATTTTTGACGGAATGTGATTTCCGTCGAAAAATTCATAAACATAATTTTTTTTTTGATTTATTTTTTAAAATATTTTCGACAGAATTAGTTTTTCGTCGAAATTTTTTTACGAAATTTGATTTCCGTCAAAAAGTTCATAATTATAATTTCATTTTTGATTTATTTTTTATAATGATTTTCTGTCGAATTTTTTTTATGGAGTTTGATTTCCGTCAAAAAGTTCATAGTTATAATTTCTTTTTTATTTATTTTTTATAATGGTTTTTGACGGAATTCATTTTTCGTCGAAATTTTTTGACGGAATTTAATTTCGGTCGAAAAATTTCAACGGATCTTGATTCTCGTCAAAATGTTCATAATTATATATTTTTTTTGATTTATAAATTAAGGATGCAATTTGAGACGAAAAAATTGTGTCACTAAATCGCTCCTAGCTAATTTTTTGGGAATGAATAAAATCTATCCTAATATGTATTTTTCATCCTTAATATTGCCAACAATTTTGATCTTTATAAGTTTAGAATTCGTCCTAATAGGGACGAGAATTGGGAAGAATTTTTCCATCGCAAATAAGGACAAAATGTATTTGTCCCTAATGGGGACGGAATTAGAGAGGGATTTTTTCCGTCGCAAATTGGGATAGAATGTATAGTTCCTAGTTGGGACGGAATTTTTCCGTACCTAATTCCATCCCTACTCTCAAATTTTTTTAATATATTCAATAAAATATTTCAATTTTTTGGTAACAAAATTTATACCTGATAATTATCAAAATATAAATCATTAAAGTCATATAATCAATGAAAATTAGTTTGAAACTTATACTAATTATGATCATACAAACCATCATAGTCGTAACCAAATAACTAATAAGTCTTAATGATCAAAAGTATTGTACAAGCAAAATTAACAAATCTATCAAACTACAATATCAACTAATAAATATTGTTCACAAAATATATAAAAAAAATCATAAAATATCTATCAACTATCCTCGTGTAACTGGGCATCACAAACACCATCTTCTGCATCATCACCAACTTGAACCTCATTGTATGCCTCACAAACAGGAGGTGTAGCAGTGAACATGGAGACATGAACCATCAAAATCACCAGCTGTTGTTTCATAATAGTCATCTCTGTCTGCAACTCTTGATTTTGGGTAGATATGGTTGTAAGTTGATCTTTCCTACGATTATACTCATTTGCAAAGACTCCTTTAGACAAACTAGCAGACTTCTGTGAAGCCTTGTATCTACTCGCCTCTGCACCCAAACTGAAAATCCGGCACTTTTTGTTCATACCCCTAACAGTCTGCAGGAATAATTCATTATCAGATTGGTGGGTGAATGCGTCATTTCCAATCACCATATCACGTTTATTCCTCTGCTCGAGGAATTTATCCTGAAAATAAATAAATTACATTAATCATCAATAAATGTGGCAATTCTATACACACATAGGCATTTCAAAAGGGGAATATTGTTTCAAAAAAGGCATATGCGTCAAACCAAGAATTACAAATGAATATTTAGGTTGCTTTCTTAATACAGCAACTAAAAGAACAGGGTAAAGTTATTAACATCACTTAAAGAAGCTTACAAAGATTATAAATCAGAAACCATATTTGCTTTTCCAAACAAAAATTTAATCATATCATAATTTTAAGCAAACACACATTAAATAATTGTTTATAATCATAAAAACTTATAATTTAAATAAATTATCAATCTTTTTTTGTGCTTGGTAAATGAAATGGAGCCTCCAATATGGGGAAGCTCCTTCATAACAAGCTCTGTTTTGCTTGTTTTTACGAGACTTTACTTGCAATTTATTATAAGAATTTGAGAGAGAGAGAGAGTGGAGGATCGGGACGATAGATGAGAGAACAAAAAACTTATATCAGATGACAACTGTTGATTTGATTTCATTTGACGGTTACAAAAGAGGTATAAAAAATAGTAAACTTAGTTGGTCGTAGGGTGTTAACGGGTCGAGCCGAGCCGAGCTTTGATCTTAACGGGCCAAGCCTGTATTGAAACGTGTCCGACTGACCTTAGCCTGTTACCTGTCACGAATATATTATTGGCCTGTAGCCTGGTTTTTTTACAAAAAATAAAAGTCTGTCTTAGCCTATTAGCATGTTAAAGAATAAAAATAAGAGAACCGAATTCCACAAAAAATCAATTTCCAGATAGAGACCTTAGCTTCCAATTTGCAGCAATAATTTACTAAGTCTACAATAAATAAATAAAAATTAAAGTGAGAGATGGTAGATAACAGGTTATATTATCTTAGCCCATTATAAAAAAAAGTGTCAAAAAAAAAATTGACACAAACAAGCAGTGCACAGTGGAACGAATGAGTTTTTGCGGGTTTGTTTGTGTGAAGGAGGATGAAGGATAATATAGAACAGCACTAGTAATTCCACAAATATACATAAATTCAATATATATCCAAATAGCATAATATAGAACAAAATCATTCAAAAAGTCTGTTAAACCAATAAAATGAGGTGAAATAAATTGATGAGATAGAGAGTTATTACAAGTAGTATAAAAAATATAAATAAATATTTATATACTAGGCTAACCCGGGAGGCTTTAAGGCCAAGCTTCTGAATTAGAGCCTGGAGCCTTTTTATTAAACGAACTTTTATACAAGTCCAAACCTGGTTCCAACACGAGCTTTTATTAAACGAGCTCAGGTCTTTACGAGCCGAGGCAAAGGCCCCTGACTCGTTTACCACCCTAGTCGTAAGTATAATCTCTTCTTTACGAAATAATATAACTTTATTATAAGAATTCATCCTACATCTTGAATTAGAAAAATAAAAATATAAAAATTGCTAGAAAAGGAAATAAATTTCACCTAGTCTTTTTCCATATTATTTTCCTTTCCTAAATGCAAACTAACCTAATGCCCAACGAGAATGTTATTATTTGGGTCCTCTCCATACAACTTGCGGTTTATTCCCAAACGACAGCGTTCCACGGAGCTTGTCGTTCTCCTCCTCCTCCTCCTCCTCCTGATCGTTCACTCAATAAGACAACCTTAAGCTGTGCACCATGGTTAACGTTAACGATGGTCTCTAAGTGGGTCCCTCCCATGATGTTTGGAGCCACCATTGCCAAAGCTTTGTTAAGAAAGAAATGGAACCCAAAGAGAGTGAGCGTGCAGTGGTTTTCATTTTCACACATGAACATGGCTGCAAGAGATGGAGAACTTAGGGTCTTCGTTGTTGCTGGTGAGGTTTCTGGGGATTCCATTGCTTCTCGTCTCATGGCTTCGCTTAAGCTTCTCTCCCCTTTTCCTGTTCGCTTTTCTGGTGTTGGAGGGTAAACTTTTCTTCTTCCTTTTGAACAAAAAAAACAATATCTCTAATAATTAGTAGAAAAAGTGTTACTTTTGTTTAATGGGTATTTATCAATTGACTGTTTGGTTATGTGACAAGTAATTAGTAACTGTTTGTGCAATTCATCAGAGAATTCTGGGAATTTTAATTCCTTTTAATGTTTAATCTATTTCAGGGCTAAGATGTCAAGTGAAGGATTGCAATCTTTGTTTCCTATTGAGGATATCTCAGTAATGGGACTTTGGGAACTGTTGCCACATTTGTATAGAATCAGAGTGAGTGACATGTAAATTTTTACCATGGTAATTATATGTGCTGTAATTATGTTTTGCTTCGTGTATTTTAAAGAAAGAGTTATAATCACACCCTGTGAACTGATAAAAGTAGTGAACTGAACTATGTAATTAGTACTATAGCATAGGTGCTTACTTAATGGGTACTTTTATTATTGAATTGAAGGGGTATCTGATCATTTTATCTTATTTTGAATCATACTTGAAGCTCATTTGTGTGAGATTATGTTTGTTTTACAATGTGAATTCCGTATTTGTTGTATTTTCAGGTGAAACTGAATGAAACTGTGGAAGCAGCTGCTTTATTTGAGCCTCATGTTGTGGTAACAGTAGATTCTAAGGGCTTCTCTTTCCGGTTCTTGAAACAGCTAAGAGGTACTACTAAACTGCTGCATATTTGTTATTTTAAGGTATGGTGTATGCAAATGGGGGAATGCTTTATGCAGCTAGATACAGTCAGCAAAAATTGCATTCACCAGCACACTTTCATTACGTAGCACCATCGTTTTGGGCATGGAAAGGTGGTGAAGCAAGACTCAGAGGACTCGCAGAATTTGTGGATCATCTATTGTGCATACTTCCGAATGAGGAAAAAATATGTAGATTGAATGGATTATCTGCAACCTTTGTTGGGCATCCAGTCCTGGAAGATGTTCTAGAGTTGAATTTGGTATGGGCTTAGAATCTTTGCATATACTCTTACTAGCTTTGTCATAAAGCTTATATATGTTCATTAGTGATTTTTTGGATTAATATGCGCGTGTTTTTTTATTCCTCTTTCTTAGCAAAGGTTTTATTGAATCTTGTCATTTAGTTGAATTATATGGTTGAGTTATGTAGTAAATGCTGGATATATTTTCAGAGAAGCAACTCCTCAGTCCATGAATGGAGGGCTGAAGGAAATGGTGAAGACTTCCGAAGTAAACATTCAGTGCCCCCAGGTACTTCTTATCAAATGAAGCTCGGCAAGTTCACAAATTTATTGTTTCTAGTATTCACATGTAAGCGCTAATGTTTACCATTTCATCAGTTTTACTCTAATGAGTTTCTTTTTGTTAGATAAATATTTGTTTTTACTTTCTTTCTCTCCTGTGCCAATCCAATATTTGTTTTATAATACTGTCCCAAAGGCCAGATTTTGGATCTGAAGTTAATTATAGTTCAAAAATAAAAGGGAGATAAGAACCATTTTTTTAGATATAATTTGTTGTTTGTACAACTTTGTTTAACATTGAAGTCTATGTTTGCTTTTTATCATCTCATCATTTTCAAATTTAAAAGGAGCCACTGTCATTAGCTTGCTTCCTGGAAGCAGAGTACAAGAGGTCAGTCGGATGCTTCCCATCTTTGCAAACACAGTGGAACTACTGAAAGAAACTGTTCCACAGTTGATGACAATCATTCATGTTGCGCCTAATGAGCATGTGGAAAATTTCATTGCTAGTGCTGTTCATAGATGGCCTGTGCCTGCTGTATTGATTCAAGGTGGAGCAACACAACTGAGATATGATGCTTTTAGCGTAAGCCCCATTGTCTTATCAGACTGCCATTTCAAATATTTTGAACTCATTATGTCAAAGCATGTAGCAGTAGTAGAAAATTGGTTTAGTACTTCTGACACACACAGACATCTGGTTCTGGCAATTGTTCTTATGATGTATTGTAGAATGATTACGGATTGTAGCTTGATCAAGCTCTTGTCGACAGTTAAATGGAAAAACACATGAATCTAAACTTGCAATGATACCATTACTGTTGATTTTCCATTAAGTGAGCCAGTAATTCTGTACAAAATGTTTCCTAAGTAATGAGTTTGGCCATTTCCTTCTGTTTCCTATTCCCCTCTGTATTTGGTGCTCAACTTACTTCAATTCATAAATGTGTATCACGTACTATTTAAAGTAGGGGCACATGTTAGGTGGCACCAAAGAAAGATGAAATACTCTATATATATTCAACTAACAATGTGAATATAACTAAAAATTTGTTTTGATTAAAACTTTCACATTCATTTATTTGACCTGCATAAATTGTTCTTACATATAGTATTAATGCATAAGGCTGTTATGTTGTGCCTAAGTTGAGTTAAATGCTTTGCAGGCAAGTAGAGTTGCATTATGCACATCTGGGACAGTTGCTGTGGAGCTGCAGCTTGCACGTCTACCTTGTGTTGTGGCATATCGCGCCCATATTTTGACTGAATGGTTTATTCGGTACAGAGCAAAGATACAATACATATCACTTCCAAATATTCTTTTGGATTCAGACATTATTCCTGAAGCACTCTTTCAATCCTGCAAACCAGAAATCATAGCCTTATTGCTCAAGTAAGAGTAAAGTTCATATCATTTCATTTGCATTACTAATTTTAGAAGAAAATAATGAAGATGAAATGTCCTGAAAGCTTAGAATATGTTAGTTGCAGCAGTATTTTTCTTATTGGATTATTTGACATTAGTTAATGTCTCTATTTTACAGAGATTTAATACATGATAATGGTTGTCGAGAAGAACAAATAGTTGCAGCCGAAAAGTTTGTGAAGCTTCTATTGCCTTCAGAAAGAATAAAGCACAACCATCCACTGCAAAATTTGTTGGCAACATATCCTAACTACAGTCCAAGTGCAGTTGCAGCATTGACTATACTAAACTATGGGAAATCACCATGACTAAGATCTAAGGACATCTTTATCAGTAAATGCCTTATGGGGTTGAATTTTTTATTACTAAAGTTCAACGTTTGAAACTGGAGACGAAGTTAGTACCTATACTTTCATCCGCAAGGTGATTTGTTGTTACAGTAACAGTCAGGCATGCAGATCAGTTACTTGTTTTTATCAGTAGAAATATTGTTTTGTTTCTAAACCTAACTGGTGAAAGAAGCTTTTGAAAGTGTATAATCAATTTAGGAATAAACATGGTCTCGGGTGGATCAAAATAAAATCTATTAACATTTGAAGTTGGAAAAGCATTTGCTTCATTTTTTGTTAACGCTGCCTCAAATACTCCTCACTCTCTCTATATTTCCTTCTATGCTGCTACTTTGTCTACTTTATATTTTACTGTTTTACTGACGATTCTATGGCAATATCTGTCCATGCCACTTTGTGGAAGGGTGTTGATGAACTTCGGAGTTTTCTAAACCAGTTTTGAGAACTAAACTGTTTTTAAACAGAAAATCAGTTTAAAAATTAATCCGAACAAAAAGAACAGGTTTGGAAAATTGGTTCGTAAACAATTCAGATTGTTTGTACCAATTCAAAATGGGTTTGCATACTCAAATCGGTTAAGAAACACAAATCGGTTTTGCATCAGTTCCGAACCGATTTGGAAATAATAAAAATAATTTGGTTTGGAACCAAATTGGTTTAAGGGAAAAATGTGTGTCCTTCTAAAAGATACAAACTTAGGTCATTTTAGAGAGAGAGATACAATGAACTGAGATTTACACATTTGTTTTTTTGTCTTTATTTTTTTAGTGGGATCCATATCGCTTTATATCTATCCCTCACTTAAAGGATCTAAGTTTGTATCTTTTAAAAGAACATATTTTTCCCTTGGTTTAAACCCATTTGGTTTGGTTCGGTTCGATTCCAGAGTTTGATTTGGTTCAATCCCGAAGAAAAAAAAAATTTGATTGACTCTTAAATTTATAGAAATAGATTCATGCTGCATAACCAACAGAAAAGGTTTTAACTTTAATTTGTTATTAGGTATAGAAATATTTTCGAACGCTGATTAATGTTAATACTTCTATGATTGTTGTAAAACAGATACAAAACTTAGAGATCTGCTTAACTAAGTTATATTGCTACAACATATGCTACATCATTGCGTGCCAGTTTTTTAAAATAGCTCATCTAGAACTAGGGATGTGTATAATGTCCAAATCATCCAAACCATTTTAACAGTTTTTGAAAATAGCTCATATAGAAGACTAGAACCCAGCCACACTCTGTTGTTGATTTTATTTACTGTTTCAGTAATTTTTTACTCACCTTCGTATTTATCGAACTAATTGATTTTCCCACGGGGATTCTGCATTCTTCACAAGTCAATTTTGCAGTTGTTGGTATAAATAATTAATATAGATGTAGCCACATTCCAAATAAATAATTAAATTTATGAAAATCTTGTCGAATAAAGTTAATATATTTTTCTTACAAAAGACTATATATATTATATGGGGAGAGATTATTTATATATATATATATATATATATATATATATATATATATATATATATATATATATATATATTACAACGTAGGGTTTTAAATTTCATTGAAAATACCATCTGACAAGATTTTTACTATCATACATTTTCACAGGGATTAGTTCTTCAACCAATGATTTCGAAAACACATGCCGTGAACAAAATAAATAGATTAAATACTGCATGCAAAGTACTTATTAGCTAATTTCATATAGCCATTTTATTAAGATAAAAATCCTTAACCATGTTTTTTTTTTTTTTTTTTGAGATATTCCAATTAGTTCATCGTTTCGCGACTAGTCTGATTCAAGGTGGGTTCCGGAATTAAGGCTTTAAATTTCTTTCAAAGATGATATTGGGGAGAAAAGATCACATACTCTCACCTCACCTGCTCGGTTAGTTTTTTAAGGCACAATAAAACATACCAAGAATTGAAGAAAATTCAATAGATTGAAAACTACCATGTACTTAGTGTGGAAAAATTTATAGGCTAAAAAAAAGAAAAAGAAAAAGAAAGCAATGAAGAAGAAGAATACATATTATTTCATATATGACAGAACTAAAACCAAATTTATTTCATACTTCGTACGCAACATAAATCTCTTGATTCTTCAGCTGGTGGATATTTCATATATGACAGAACTAAAACCAAATTTATTTCATACATCGTACACAACATAAATCTCTTGATTCTTCAGCTGGTGGATTGAAATATCATGGAAGGGCAGTGGGAGAGTATGTCTCGAGACAGAAAGTTCATTAGCCACTTGTTGCATTGATGGTCGACACTTGGGGTTTGAATGAAGGCATTGTAAGGCTAGTGTTGCAACAAGAACTACATCTTCAATATCTTCCCGAGCTCGGGGAACACCTAGACGCGAGTCCAATATATCTTTCAAAATCATCTTTTCAGCATATGACTTTGTCAAAGAAGAAATTATGTTTCCCGGGTGCTTTCCCAGCACTATTTCCATTACTACCACTCCAAAACTATACACATCACATTTTTCAGTCAAAGTTAACGTGTATGCCATTTCTGCATCAAAATCATAGATTTGAAGAATATTATTGCTTCAATTATATATTTACTAAATAAATAAAATCAAAATGAAATACACTTTTCAGGAAATATTTCACGAATTGCATAGATCATTCCTTGCAGAAAAAATAGTACACATAATCTTTCTATGCTAACTCAACAATTAGTTGGAGCACGTCAATAATTTAAATTACCAGTTTAACTTTCACCAAAATAAAAAAAATACCAGTTTAATTGATTCTATTTTAATTTAATAATAGTTAAATTTCATACATGTTGCATGAGTCATATACTATATTCTGTCTTTCCATCGTATTCAAAGATTCAAATTTACCATCTTTCGATTAAATTTTATAGAAATTAATTTGATATTATATTATAACTTTACCATCAATGACTTCAACATAAAAATTATGGTTCATTGTGACACATGCACCTTTGTAATAACCATAGAATTTAATGGAAAAAGTGTTACCTGGTGCAATATATCCATATGTACCGGCTATCAGAGTTTGATTAGAAGAGTCAGGATCAATGAGTCTAGCTATTCCAAAATCTGAGACAAATGCTTCCAATTCCGAGTTCAACAAAACATTGCTACTTGTAATATCTCGGTGAACAATTGTTGGTGTACAATCATGATGCAGGTAAGCCAAAGCATGTGCTATCCCTTTAACAATATTCACTCTCTTGCTCCAATTCAACTCTGTAGCTTCCTCATCATTCCTCAGGACATAAAATAAGCTTCCCTTTCAATGTATTCATAGATTAAAAACATACATCGATTGTGCAAGCAAAATCCATAAAGCTTAACAATGTTTCGATGACGTATATTTGTCAACACTTCAACTTCATTTCGGAAACACTTGTCAAAAGATGGGTTTTGAGATTCCAACCGGTGTAGTTTCTTCAAGGCCACAGTTTTACCACTGGGGAGTTGTGCTTTGTAAACACTGCCATAAGCGCCTGTACCAATGCAATACTTGATATGAAAGTCCTCTGTTGCTTCAATGATATCATCAAATGCAATTTTACCATCACAATTCCATATGGAAAACAAGTCTCCATTCTTTGCTTGTTTCTTTTCGGATTTGGTCTTCCGAGCCATGAATCGATAAACAAGCAAGGCCCCTATAGATAGGAGAACAAGGAAAGTAGTGACAGGAAGAATGATCTTCAGGGAACGACCACTCTGAATATGATCAGATGAGGGGCTGGGGGATGGCTCATAAGAACAAATTTTCGATGGAGGAATGAATCTCTGATTACCAATGAATGTGTCTGGAGGAGATTGACAACAAGTTGCTTCTGACATATTGCCACTAAGGGAATTGTATGACAAATTGAGTCTATCAAGGTAACAAAGCTCCATAGGAATATTTCCACTGAGACTATTGTAACTAAGATCCAATGACTTTGTTGTGTGAGCAAACACTGAAGGAATGCTTCCGTTTAACTTGTTGTGAGAGAGGTTTAGATCAGAAATTCTATTATCGTCTGGTAGTGAGCCAGATAATTGATTGGATGAAAGATCAAGAATATGTAGGGAAGTCATTTGAAAAACTTCTGACGGTATGATACCAGATAGATTGTTATTAGACATATATAGAACCATCAAATATACTAAATTTTGAATTATGGGGAGTATGACACCATTTATATGATTTAAATGAAGAGTTAAATTCATCAAATAAGCTAACTTGTACAGAGACAAAGGAATTGAACCACATAGGTTATTTGCAGCCAAATCTAGATATTTAAGATTGGCGACAAAATATCCCATCTTTGAGGGAATTGAACCATTGATTTTGTTGAGGCTTAGGGTAAGACTTTCCAATCTTGATAAATTGCTATTTATTGGAGGAATTGGGCCAATGAGTGAGTTATTAGAAAGATCTAACTGTACTAAGTTATGAAGATTCAATAATTCCAAAGGGATGGAACCACTGATTTGGTTAGAATCAAGAAACAGATTGTTCAAATCTTTCAAACAGCCTAAACTCCTTGGAATTTGACCTACGAGTTCGTTGTGGCTAAGATCCAAACTAGTCAAATGCTTCAAATTACCAATTTTGGTTGGAATCGAACCATTTAACTCGTTGGAACGAAGATTTAAAGTAACCAAATTCTTTATGTTTCCTATTCCTGTAGGAATTGAACCACTGAAAGCATTTGCCGAAGCCAGAAGCATTTTTAATGGGAGATTCGCAAGCGTGTTCGGCAGCTCACCATTAAAATTGTTAGCGGATAGATCAAGTTTGGTGAGACTGGTCATGTGACCAAATGTTGTGGGTATGGACCCATTAAAGTCATTTCTGCTCAAATTCAATGTGACTAGCTTTTTCAAATTGCTAAATTGAGGAGGTATCACACCGGACAGAGAATTGTGAGTAACATCAAGCATCACAAGGTTAGTGAGATTTGAAAGTGAAATAGGCAACTTACCTTTAAGATAATTATGAGAAACATTAAGCATCACAAGGTTAGTGAGATTTGAAAGTGAATTAGGCAACTCACCATATAGAGAATTAGAGGACAAGTCAAGAGAGGTGAGCTTGTTACGAGCGCAAATTTCTTTAGGGATGTCACAGTAAAGCCCAATTGATCTAAGATTTAGAACTGCTAAATTGGGGAATGCAGTGAGGTTGAGGTCCCACGAAAAGACCTCACCCTCCCAAGAATTACGAGTTTTAGTAATCTCTGTAATACTTCTAGCTTCATTGCATACAATACCAGGCCAAGTACAGGGATTTGAGCTCTGTTGGTCACTCCACCAATGGCTTTTGTACAAAGCCTCACGTTCCTCTTTTATGAATGAAGAATTAGATGTGGCCATAGCAGCAGGAAGGAATAAGGGGGAAGAGCAAGCAAAAAATATAAACGGAACTATCACTAACAAAAAGCAATTAGAGTTTGCCATGGAATGCTCAAATTCGAAATGGCTGTTACAAAAATTCATGGGCTGTAATAAGCACTTTAATAATGCTACTACTCTGGTAACTTGGTACTTGCTAGTTGCGACAATGGTCAACGGCATGGCAAACACGGCAATTTAGAAATTTCTTTCCAATTGCTATAATAACATGTAACTATAAAAAATTAGGGGTGTCAAAAAAACTGATTCACTTGCCCCGATCCATAAATATTTATTTTTTTGAATTGGGTTTAAATACTGATCCACTTTTATTTGGGTTAGTTTTAGATCTGATTTGTTTTAATAATGACCTATTGACCCAGAACTTGATCCATACCCATTATGTGAAAAAGAAAAAGAAAAAGAAAATCACAAATACATTTAAAGAAAAGTTTTAACGTAAAACACTTATGTCAAAATTTTTTACGAAAAATATTTCCATAAAAAATTTTCACAAAATTTTTTTACGAAAAATATTTTCATCAAAATTTGTTACTAAAAATTTCTGTAAAAAAATTTGACGGAAATTTTTTTTGTCAAACTTTTTTAAGAAATCTAAATTTCGTCAAAATATTTCACAAAAAGACATATTCATCAAAAATCTCAACGAAACACATTTTCATCGAAATATTTTTATGTGAGAAAATTTCATCAAAATTCTTTACAGAATTCAAATTTCGGCAAAAGTTTTCGACGGAAACATTTACGTTAAACTTTTTGAGAAAAAAAATTCGTCGAAATTTTCAGCGAAACACGAAAATCTTCGACTAAATATTTTTGTAAGTTTTTTGATAAAAAACATTTCTATCAAAATTTTCAACGGAACACATTTCTGTCAAAGAATTTTATAAAAAAAATATTTTGGTAAAAAATTTTGAGGGAAAAAATATTCTGTCAAAACTCTTTAGAGAATCTAAATTTCGTCAAAAGTTTCGAATGAAACATTTCCCTCAAAACAATTTCCGTCGAAATTTTCAGGAAAACACATTCCTATCAAAATTTTGAACGAAATACAAAATTCTTTTTTCGTTTAAAACACTTGACGGAGGAAATCATTTTCGTTAAAACTTTTGACGGAAACTAAATTTCGATTGAAATTTTTTTTTTATAAAAATTCATTAGAGAAAAAATTTCGTCGCTTTTTGGCAAAATGTATTCTGACGAAAAAATAACTTTGTGACTAAATTTTCGTCGTTTGCAATATAGAAATTTTTACGGAATTTTGTGACGAAACCAATTCAAAAATGGGTCAAATTAGATTTGACCAACTTTAGAAACCAAGTCAGATCTACTTCAGAAACTAAGTCAGGTCAGATCCGACTCGATTCTGAACTAGTTCAAAAAAAATTAAATCAAGTCAGACTTGGATCAAATTAAAGTGGATCGGATCAAAATAACTGACATATAAAAATCAAGTTGGTTGAGTCGGCACCAAAATTTGACGCGACCCTAATAAAAACGCTTTTGATTGGAATTTACGGTCAATGAAGCGTACTCACTCTCACTTATAGCAATTGCATCGAGGGAGAAAGTCACCCAAAATTTAAGTTGGCGCAAACTTGGGCTCCACTTGGAGAAATATGTGATGTGATGTACTTCTCTACTTTTTCTGACTGCAATTATATGCACTTAGAGGCCATTCTTAGGTAGTAACCTACGGTTTGAAACCGTTCTTTGGTGTAGAAGTGTAGTGTACTTTGTCCTGTTGGCCTTCGGTCTCAAAACTTAAAATAAATATCAAAAAATTGCACTTGAGTTGTAATTAACATTTTTTTCTATTTAAGGCTGGTCACTACCGTAGTTTATAGGAGTCTAAATATGTTAGGCTTTGGTAGTCTTGGTTTGCCTAAAAATCATTTGGTCTGGTCTGGTTTGTTAGCCTGTGTAGGCCCCAAATTATAAGTCTTGTCTGACCTATAGTTAAAAAATAAAAGTCTTGACCTAGGCCCGTTAGCATGTTTAAGCCTATTAAACATTGAATAATTTAAAGAATAATTAAAATAATAATATTTTATTATTTAAAATTATTAAAATAATAATTTTATTTATTTATTTTAAATAAATAATATGATATAAGCTGGCCTGTAAGCTTATAGGCTCGACATATACAAAAATCTATTGCCTATTTTCTAAATAGGTTTTTTTAAAAATCCAGGTCTGTTCTATTCTACTATTTATAATAGGCAAACCTGACCTAATATAAGCTAGGCCGTAAACCCCTGTAGGCCGACCTAGCCCATTTGCTGATTTACATCATGATTCCTAAATGCAAGCCAGCCGTTATTACCCCTAAGAACATACATTGTTTTTTATTGGTAGAATTTGATATCCATGCACGGGTCGATTAATACATATTTTATTCTATTATTATAGTATTATTTATTTAAAACTTTACAAAAATAATATTAGATTTAATAATATGGTTTAGATCATGGGGATGAATTTTCTTATCTTGCGGTTGATAACACCATTTTCCAGCAGTTACAAACGTATGCGGGTCCCACCATTTATGATTAAAGAAAATAAAAAACAAAAAACTCAAAAATCAATCTCTCTGCGGGAATTACTATTCACATTCCTGCAGATGGAGAATAGTATTTCCGTTATATCATTCACGCTCATGAATGAATAAAGTACGGTTTATAAAAAAAAGTACTAAATTTAATTTAAAAATTAGAGTGCGAAAATTCGTTTAACATGTATTCTTCTGAAATTATATTTACATTTGATCAAACCAAATACAATATGGGCTGGCCAATAGGTATCATGCTTTAATCACACACAGATGAGAAGCGGACTGGATTCTACGTCTTGAGCCTAGAGTTGTTGCTGGAGATCAATACGTCTTTGTCTTTTGCTAGCGCGATGTATCCGAATGGGGTACCTGCGAAGACACTCTGATGCTTAAGTCAGTGTCAGAGACAGGAAGATGTATGTTCTTAATGTAAAAGATGATCGTACCTGGGTGTTGCACCCTTTACTTATATAGTGGTTATGATGCCGCCGTAAGACGGTATGGCCTTTGATTGGCCGAGTTCGGGCTGCAGGTCAGGCTAGAACTTGAGTAGCCTTATCTTCTTGATGTCTAGCCATAGAGTCGCGGCGAGCTGGTGCTAGTCTTCTATCTATAAATTACCATTTTGTAAAACCTCCAAATTTCTAACAATTTTAACAACAATAAAATACTCTTATAATAGAGAAATTTTCAAAACATAAAATAAAAATAATATTTAATTATTTATTAAGATCTTATATCTATTGCGGAAGCTAATCTAAAACTAATTTGGGGAAATGTTACCGCCACACCTGTACAGGGAAAAGTGCAAGGCTCTTTATCACATTCATAAATATTACAATAAATCATAGATACGTCTTATTCATAAAATTTAGTATAAGTAAAAATCTCTGAGTAGTAATCCTCACTGCTTACTGCTAGCCCGATCCTTTGTAACCTGATTCACTGAAACTCTGCTCCCCGTAGCCCCGTAGGATCATTGCAGTCAAACAAACACAAAAGTCAGCAAAGCTGGTAATCCCAATCAAAAACACAATTTACATAACTCAAATATAGTAATCAAGTTAAATATATAATTTCATAATAATTGGATCAAATATCAACTTCATCACATATATAAAATATCCTCATCATAATCAGATCAAATACCAACTTCAATATTCAACATATATATTCTCATCATAATCACATCAAATTATCAACTTCAATATATATTCACATCGAATCAAATATTATTCATAATCTTTATTAAGTTTATTAAGTGTATGTAGTGGGAAGAGAACCATGGTAGACCCGGAGATCCTGCCAGTCTACCCTGTGACCTGGATATCCTGTCAGTCACAAATCAATAATTTGGCCATTATCAAAAACATCTCTTCCTAGTGTCCCGGATATCCTACCATACACCTCTTCCCAAAGTTGCTACTAGTATCCCGGATATTCTGCCAGATACCACTTTGAGAAGAACGGATATTCTCTGTTCACATTGTATAAATATATCGAAGGCATAAAGCCCAAAGGTTGTGTTCATCACTTTGGGAAGTACCATCCCAAAGCTATCTTCCCACTATTATTTATTACAATTACACACAATCAATTCAATCTTTTCACGATTCTCATAATTGTCAAATAGTTTTCATGATTTCCACATCAATTTAATCAAGAGTACAATTTCTAAATTCAATCTTTCAATAATAAAATAATTTCAAATTCCATCGTAATTTCCAAATCCTTTATTCAAGAATATCAAAACTTCCAAATCCATTATTCAAATATAAATAATTACACAATTAATTCTAATATTTTCTAGAGGTTAAAATTCCCAAAAATATAATTAATCACAATAAAAATAAAAATTAAACCCAATAAAATGCATATAATTAACCTATTTCTAGGGACTAGGATTACATATACCAAATTACATATAAATATAATCTATAACGCTCTAGGGATTAGGATTACTATTAATTAATTCCAAACAAAATTATAACCTAAGAGCACCTAAAGATTAGAATTACCTGGTCTCTGTCTTTGCTAACTTCTAGAAGAAAGAGAATAATTTTGGGCAGAGAACCGATTGGTAATCAAAAGAATATAAAAATAAAATAAGTTTTTGAAGTAAGAAGAGATAGTAGATAAGAAATGTTGAGAAGTGAATTCGTTTGGTTAGGCTAGGCCTCTATTTATAGTTGAAGTTTTGAGCTCAGATATGAGTTTCATTCATTTATTTTCTTATTCTTCATTAATGTATCTGACTCAGTTATTGGCTTCATTCACTATTTTCTTTCCATTCTTGATTTCTTATGGCTCAGTATACAACTAACTTATTTGCTAACTCAAAGCTGATTCATGATTGACTCATCACATCAAATTAAATTATTAATCAAACATTACCAATCAAACATTAATGCATAAATCATCAATCAATTAATAATTTGATTAATCATAATTTTTCATATAATATATTAATATTATATTATTATTAATAATCTGGAGTATTACAAAAATGGGAAAAATGTTTCTGCAGTTACTGTGGATTTAAAACGACGTCGTTTTGGTATTGAAATCTTAAAAAATTATAAATATAAAGACTATTATAACCCTGAAATAAATCAAATTTACAAAAACACCATGATTTCCGTCCCAAAACGACGTCGTATTGGACTCACTGCAGATAACTTATCTGCAGTAACTGCAGAAAAAGCGAGCCCTTACAAAATATCAAAATCAATATATATCGCAAAAAACCATTTTATCAAAAGTAAAATTTATATTATAATTTGTTATCTATAACCATCAAATATATATATTATTACTAATTTATAGTTTATTATTATTATTATTAATTTATTATTACTATAAATCACTATTACTTTTCTGGGATATTACAAGTTGTACCAAGTTGTACCAAATACATTTGTTATCAGTATATCGCGCTTAGTTATGGACCCTCCATGAGATTTGGCTTCCTTATAAGTTATTGGGCCTCTGTTGGGCTTACCATATTTTATCCGGATCAGTTGCCCCTAGCTTGCAGTCTTGACAAGTGGCAAAGCTGTGAGGTATATATGTGTTTGTTCTTTGCGTGATGTACTCATCCCGTAAGTATAATGACCCTAACTGGTAAATCTTAATAAAGGTTTAATTTAAGGATTTAAATGCCATAATTAGATTCAGAGCGTGATTTTGAGTATTTTGACTGTAATCATGACTAGGTTATAAACAGTGAGTTCTGCCGGATAATTTGCAGTCTTGTGAATTAACGGGTAGAGCGTAAATGAAAAAAATGATTTTAGAGACATAATTTGACAATTCTAACGCCAAATATGAGTTCAGAACGAAAAATTGTATAGTCTACCATTTTCTGTGAAAATCTCGTGAATAGTATTTTCTACCGGGTATTTTGTACTGCTGTTTAAGCAACCGATAGAGTCCAGAAAATAAGTAATTGATTGAATAAGAATAAGTGACTCCAATATATGCCATACAAGTCAAATAGGCCCAAGAATGATAAGTTTATAAGTTTTGAGTTTCGTAAGCAAACAACTTACGGTGAGTAATTCACAGTGCATTTCGTTAAAAACGGTGCAGAAACGATACTGTGAATTATGAATATTGTTCCTGAGGAAATAAAAATTAATGTAAATGACTTCAGAAATATAAAAATATGTCTGTAGCTTTGAGTTAGTTTCGGGTCAGTTTAAGTGAAAATACGCGATAGAAAAACAACTGGTAAAAATGGTCACCTATACATATAAGCCCAAATCAGTTAAGATGACACTATTCACATCAGCTCCCCCTCCTTCTCTCTCCTTAAGGCCGAGCCTCTCCTCCATGGAAGGCTAGGTTTTCAAGTTTTTCTTCCTCCCTTGATTTCTCCCTCCACACTCAACCAAATCCTTAGGTCCATCACACGAAAATTATAGTAAATCACTCAAGGAATCCATTCCACTACTTGGTTTGGGCTATTATTGCTTGTATGAAGAGTTTTTCCCTTTCCCCTTTTCGAGTTACTATTCATCAAGGGTGGAAAATTGAGTTTTTTATGGAGCTTTGCTTGGAGGTTGCTCTCTAGGTTTTGTACAAGTGATTGGAGGTAATAAACCTCTATTTCTATGGTTTTATTTTGTGATTTAAGTCTTGAAAGTTTTGAGCATATTTTGGTGGGAAAACCTTGAGTTTAAACATTGGAATTGATGATTGATTATTGATGTTTTGGATATAGGAATGGAAAATAAGCATTTGTATGTATATAAAAATTGGAAAAAAAATCCCATGTCCTCCCCTCTATGTTTCGGCCATCATAGGTGATGAGGGTGTATTGTGAAAAATTTTATTGTATGTTTTGGAAAGGTTAATATGTTGGATTAAGTGGGATTTTAGCGAATTAGAGAGAGTACCAAAATAGAAAAAATCCTATGTTATGATATCTCTATGTTTCAGCCCTAATGAACCATAAAAGAGTTTGATGTTCAAAATTTAATTGGACATAGTGGATACATGCTATGTAGCATGGACACCGACACGGGACGCGTGACACGATACGACACGACACTCCGACACGTTAATTTTAAAAAATGTTGGATTTCGACACGTTAGGACACGTTTTGATATTAAATAATATTTTTAATTTATGTAGTGTATATTATATTTAATATTCAGTAATTTAAAAAAAAATGAATCTAAACTTATAATATTCATAAATTTTACAAAGAAACATAAGATATCCCAAATATTTATATTAAATAAAATAAAATGGTAATCGCAATCCAATGAATCTAATAATTTGAACTAAAAACTTAACGCAACGCAACCTTTGCAATTTTTTTTTAAATTTTATAACGCATATTGAAGTGTCGGGGAGTGTCGGAGTGTCCGAGAGTGTCGGGAAGTGTCGGACACGACACGTCAGGATTTTCGAAGTGTCGGTGCTTCATAGGATACATGCATATGTATTTGTAAGTTGAAAAATTAAGTGAAGGAAATAAATTGAAAAAGAGAAGGGAACCCTTTGAGATTCTCTTATGGATTTCAGCCTTTAGGGTGATTTATGGATAAATTAAGTTACATTTTTATTTTGATAAAATGTGGAGCTTCCAATGCATGTAATTGATGAGTTGAAGAATTGAAATAGTTTGAAAAAAAAATGATGAAAAATACCTTGGTCTCCATCTATGCATTCCACAGCCTTGAGAGAAAGGATAGGCCAAAGGATGTGTTTAAAATTACTATATGGAACTTAGGAGACATGTGAGGTCTAGGAACAATTGGTTTTGTTAGTTAACTCAATTCAATTCCTAGCCTTCCTAGCATTGGTTTCGGCCATCTAGGGTCTTCGGGGGCTAGGGAGTGATTAATGTTGTAAAATGGTTTAATAAGAGAATTGGTGAAAGTGTGGTCTAGACCTTTGTATTGGCATAGGATTGGCAAAAATGAAAATAAACGAAAATAAGAGATAAAATATATGCCTTATGTAAGAGTCATGGCATAGTATCATTTTATTGATTTTGTTATGGATTCTTCTCTAGGTGTGCCTAGGGACGAAAAAGGATTTGGATCTTATTGAAGCTATATAAGTAACTTGTGCCACAAGTAAGCGAAATGGTAAAACTTCAAGAGGTAAGCTCTATATTTAAGGAGTCTTTTCCTGCTTGAGTGCTCCACCATAGTTAGTGAAATGTGGTTGGATTGTATGATTGTTTTGATGCTTTGAATATATGCATTCATATTGAGTTATTTGATAACATGATATGACCTGTTCTGATATGATTTCTGTATTGATTGTATGGTACACTGATGTCTTCTTGGGGTTTCCCTGAGATTGACGATGTACGCCTCTGACATATTCTGGTTCCGCTTGGGGTCCTCCCTTGGGAATGACGACGCACATCTCTGATATGATATGGATATATGCTTTGTTCTGTTATGATATCTGTTATATGGGCATTTGTATACTATGTATCTGACTCTCATGCAGGAGTGAGTCCAGGGGTACGTAGAATTCTCTATAAACCTGGAGCTTATTGAGATTTATTATCTCACCCTTTTTTGGGGACATCATTTCAGGTTCTCAGATTCCTGGTGAGCCCTCACTAGGCAGGGACGTGACCCGTGGTTGAGGCGTTTCGATGGACCAGATTTTGAGTAGCTGTAACTACCTTTTTGAAGTGTGATTATGTATTTAGTATTTCAGTATTTCGTGGATCATGATGTCTGATCCTTTACTTCGTATATGGCCTGTATATGTTTTGTACATGTCTTTCAGTTTGATGCATGTACATTAGTGTATTCAGTCATGTGGATATGACTATGTAGTATTCAGTTATGTTTACGTATTGGATTTCATGTTGTTAGATTAGTGGCACGGAGCCACGTTATGCATGCGCCCATGGGTTGGTATATGATTATATTTGGATGTCTGGTATTTCTGAATTTATATGTTGTATAAACTGCCTATCAGGAACTCTTGAGAGTGAGATTGAAAAATTTCCAGTTGTCTGATTTACAGAGGTTACTCTGTCTGATTTTCATTTCCGCCGAATAAGAATTAAACTAGAAAAAGAAAAAGTTAGCTCGTATTTTCGCAAGTAAGTCTTCCGCTGTTTCTGTTTGTATCATATGCATGTTAATTGAACTGGCTCGAGACGGGGATGTTACAGTAAGCTTTTTCGCTTGCCGCGATAATTGATTTATAGTGTTATCGTGATTTATGCCGCTTAAGAACGGTGGATTAGACGTTTCATCTATCAGAAGCATTAAATGCTAGTGTCATTACGTGGGTGTTTACGGGTAAGCGTGGGTGGTCTTGAAGTGCAAACATTTCCCCTTCTTACCACATGTCCCTGTAAAACCGGTTTACTCAACACGTTTTGTGGCCTTCGGACTATCCGTTTGATAAAACCTTTCGTATTTGTACTGAGCTTTTTGGTTGGGAGGGAAAACATTTCGTTGATACCGTGAGAAATCCTCTATTCGCTAGTGTTTACTCATATCTTCTGCATTTCCGGTGTTGACACGTCCTGCTCGTGGTAGGTTCATCCGAAGTATAAATCTTAGGTATGTTCTTCATCTTGCCGTATTACCTCATTTGTTTCGTTGTTTATGCTTGGGATATGTCTGATAATCGTAAACTAATGACTTACACCAGATTAACCGAACGGTCTGGCTCGTCCGGTCCTCCCTCTAAGTCACTACTTCGATCAAGGTCATTTGGAACTAAGGAAGTAGGGTTTACTGACAAGTGTGCGACTCCTTATTCCAACATTTTTGTAAATGATAGCCGTTTTCCTTCTAGACGGTTTGAGCTTGGTTCATCTTCGCGGCCCTCGAATCGCGAAAACGTGAAAACTCTTTCTCAACAGAGTTCATCATTGTTCCAAAGGTTTCTTTTAAAATGAATGGTCTTATTTTGATTTCAAGTAACTCGTCTTCAAGTTCTAAATGAAGTGATAGGTCTATTAATACAGTTAAACCTAAACCATCCTCTCCAAACATGTCGCGCGATACTTCATCTCCTATCGTGCAAGATTATCGCGGTCGTAAAAGTCCAAGTCCCTTACCTTTAAATGTAATATATCCGGCAGGGTATCCTTTTAAGAAAAGGAATTTGATGATTATAAATCTGCATTTGTTGTCTCTGCTTCCTCTGACATGTCCTCTTCAACTGATTCTTCTTGTAACAGCCCGAGTTAACCCGGATTGTTAACACACTATCGTATTAAGCCACGCTTAATTAAAATGCGGAATAACTTTTTCTTTAATTCAATTATGACGTCATTAACTTAACCAACTTGATTACTTAATCATTTTCATAAAAATACTGCCTGTATGTAAATTGCAAGACAAGTAACTGAATACCTCGTACATAAATATGATGTGTGTATCTAGAACCACAGGACTACAACATGCAGCCTGGGTCAAAATCCTGATACATTAATTACAACATTAACATAAAAAGACGATAACAATCATGTGGCATGGACAAACCCCATGCTCACCAAATAAGGCAACAATGCCCGCAAATAGTCTCAACATAACTTAACATAAATAAAGCATAAAACATAACAACAGTCAAATAATCAGCAATCCACAACCAGCACGTCAGCATAATTATCAGCTCAGCTCTGGCCTCCTGCCACCTGAGCCCTCAACATTACCTGATCCTGAAATAAGCGTCCCCAAACGTGGGGTGAGATCTCTAACAAGAAATCTCAGTAAGACAAGGGGTCCTCAAGGAGTCTCCACCCCAAGCTCACTTACATGTGTAATATAAGTTCTAAAAACAGTATTACAGTATAAGTTCTAAAATCATGCGATGCAGCAATTAATCATGTCATGTGTGCTTTCAAATCTACTGGCCAGAGAAATGTAGGAATACGTCTATGCCTACATGAGTACATGGATACTACCTGCACCTCACCCACATGCTTCTCCATCTTGTATGTACTACATACTCAGGATTGCCGTCTAGGTGGACACCACATGCATCATAAAAGCTCATTGCATATAAATAGCTCAACAGCATTTCCAAAATAATAAAGCATGTAACACAGCATGCATAAACCCATCCCCATGGGACATGGTGGAACATCAAAATGGCTAAACCGAGGACACGAAAGCTTACCTTGCAAGCTAGCTATCCAAGCCAAGAGTCCGACCACTCTCAAGTCCACAAACAGCAGTATCACAATCTGATATGGACCAATAATATATAATTAATTATGCAACACAAGCATACCACTTAAAGACTACGTCTTTCTTTTACGTTTTACGTCTCAAGGCTTCCTACAAAGCCATAAGCCCTTAATCATGTGATTCTGACTTAGTTCATTAATTACAGAAGTTCAACTTCCTTAACCTAGGGTCCACAAACCCCCAATAGCTTACTGTTCACACAGCACAGCTACTGTTCTGCGAAATCCCAGGATATCACAAGGGACATATCCGGATATGCCATATCCGGATATCACACTGGCCATATCCGGATATACCATATCTGGATACCCAGATCCCATATCCGGATATCAATATCCGGATACCGTATCCGGATACCATATCCGGATATCTGTTCGACAAATATCCGGATATCTCACGACAGAATGCAGTTTCTGCATTTCGCGAGATATCACTCCCAAGGTTCCATTTTATTAAAACTGCAGTTGTAATTCTTTACCAAAAATTCTGAGATTTTAATATGTTAAACTAGACCTCACAAGCTTTCCAACAACATATCTTATGCCTCAATCGGAGTTGTATAACTCCGGTTATGATTTTCGCAAAGTGACTGCTGCCAACTGAATTTCCAGCACCCAAGACGCGACTTTAAACTAACACTGAGATCAAACCACTTATCCAATGGCTACGAAATTTTACAGGGTTATAGCCTTATGTGTTAGCTACACATAGGTCCAAACGGCACTCGATTTGGAGCTCTGTAGCTCAAGATATCGAATTTTTACCCAAACAGGTTCGTTGCTGTCCCCATATCCGGATATGGATATCCGGATATCATATCCGGATACTGATATCCGGATATCTGCCCGACAATATCCGGATATCTCACGACAGAATGCATTTTCTGCATTTCGTGAATATCCAATCCATAGGTTCAACTTTTTAACCGATTAAAGGCACTTAAACATGCATTTCTAGGTGTGTTTAACCTACCCCACCCTTAAGTTATTAACTTAACTCAATACATGCATCAAGGTTCCATTTTTAAGCATCAAAACATAAGTTCAAAGGTTGATGCACTTACCAAAGCTTAAAACAGAGCAACAATGGCTCTTGGAGCTCCCAATGCAGCTCCTAAAAACTGTCTTCCCACAGTGCACGAAAATGCACACCAAGATGAGTCCTTTCTTCTCAAAGGTGGCTTCTTGGATCTTCCACAACCAAGGAGAAACTCACAACTCTCACTCAACCCAACTCAGCCCTTCCACACCCTCTAACAGTGACCAAACACAGAAAGTAAGGCTCTCCACACACACCAAGACCTCAGCCACAC
>JAVKPL010011992.1:0-54409 GCA_032173675.1 Gastrolobium villosum | reverse complement strand
AGCTTTCATTGACTTCCATTCCTTCTTCTCCAAGGAGTCCGTAATCAAATCCGGGAAAGCTTTTCCATACAAAGGACAAAGATATAGGGAGATAATGGATCACCCTGTCTTAACCCTCTGCTAGGGGAAATACTACCAGCTTGAGTTCCATTCCAAAGGATTTCCAGCTCAGATGAGGAGATACACTGCATAATTAAATTAACCAAAGATACTGGAAAGTTCGCCTCAGATATTATTATATGGATGAATTTCCAGGACATCCGGTCATATGCTTTCTCAAGATCAATCTTTATAGCAAAAAAACCCCTCTTCCCCTTCATTCTACTCATTGAATGGACCATCTCCTGGGCAATGATTATATTGTCTTGAATCTGTCTGTTGGGGACAAAGCTAACTTGTTGGGGCGAAATTAACTTGTCTAGAACAGGCTTCAGCTTTCCCACAATTAGCTTGCTGATTCCTTTGTAGATAACAGAGCAAAGAGCAATTGGCCGGAATTGGTTAATTTTTTCGGGTTTAGCCACCTTAGGAATAAGCACAAGATGCGTTTTATTTAGCTCTTTCACCAACTCAGGCCTATTCCAAACCTGTTTAACACAATCAATAACTTGAAGTCTCAATAATTCCCAATTCTTTTGGAAAAAGAGAGCAGGAAACCCATCTGGACCAGGAGCTTTAAGGCTATTCATAGCAAAAAAAACCTCTCTGATAAGAGAATCTGTTATGGGATCTTGCATATCCTTTATATCTGATTCCTCCAAAACAGGCCAGTTATGAGTAGTAGTGAACCAAGGTCTACAAAAATCTTCCTCTGAAAATAGATTCTTGAAAAACGAATGGATCAGCAAAATTAAATCACTTTCTTCTGACACCATTTGACCCTGATCATTCTTTAATTCACTAATCCTGTTTCTGGCTCTCCTTATGACAGTAGTAGTATGGTAAAAAGTAGTGTTACGGTCCCCATCTGCAATCCACTTGCATCTAGCTTTCTGAAACCATAACGCTTCCTCATGATCCATAACCTTATTGAGTTCACATTGGAGGGCTAAATCTAACTCAGATTGGACACAATCCATATCAGTGGCATAGTTATTTTGGTTATCCTCAATCTTTTTGAGAAGATATTCTTTCCTCTTTTGGATACACCCGAAAACCCTCTTATTCCACGATCTAAGGGAAGGGACCAGATTGCTCAAACTAATCCTGATGTTTAGATTCGGTTTCCACACAAATTTAAGAAAATGGGGGAAAGTAACATGCTCCTGCCAGCTAGCCAGAAACCTAAACGGTCTTTCTCTCCAATCCTTATTGTTTGGGAAAAAAGAGAGCATGAGCGGGTTATGGTCTGAATTCAACCGAGGAAGACTTCTAACTGTAGCCTCTTCAAAAGTTGTTCTCCAAATAGCATTAGCACACACACGGTCCAACCTTTTGAACACTCTATCAAGATGCAGCCACTTTGGCCCCTTCCAAGTAAAGTGAGATCCTTTACAACCCATATCTATCATGTTACAGTCATTAAGGAACGATGAAAACTTCTGGCACCTGAGAAGATTAACAGGAGCACCCCCTTTCTTTTCCTTGTAGGAGGCAATCTCATTAAAATCTCCCATCATAACCCAGGGACCAACTAGACTGCTGCTAATTCTTTTTATATCCATCCATAGCTCCTCACGAACATCCTCTCTAGGATTGGCATAAACCACAGTAAGATAAAATTCCAACCCCTGATTCATGGAACATGAAACATGAATGAATTGGCTCGATTTCTCTATAAGTGTTACATTGCAAAATTCCTCTTTCCATAACATCCAGATACCTCCCGAGAATCCCACTGCATCTTCTATCACATAATTGTTGAACCCCAATTGCTTAATCTTCTTTTGGGCAGTAACACCACTTATCCTAGGTTCTAAAATAGCAACCAAACCAATCTTGTATTTTTTAATGAAATTTCTGAGGGATGTCTTAAAAGACTTTTTGGCAGCACCCCTACAATTCCAAACAAGACAATTCATTGGATAACTAATTTGGTACCAGGATCCCCGAGTCCCTGATCACACTCTACCATATTATCAACAGCTACTTCACTAGAAGATTTCTCCAGGAGCATTCCATCTTCCATAACTTTCTCATGGCTCTCCAAACTCATAACACCTTGATTGCTGTTAACCATATTAGTATCCATATCCAACGTTTTGTCATTTACCACACATAATTCACAGGGAGGCAAATTGCTCTCAGTATTTGAGATACTTGCAGCAGAGATTTTTGAGCATAATTCGCCTTCTGTGTTTCCAAGATCAATATCCTTACCATTACTTCCCACAGGACCAGACGGGGAAATAGGAACATATCTAAGGTCACCTTTGCTGGTAGCCTTACTGGATGAAGGGGGCTCTAGAGACTTGGAACTTGTTCTGGAAGTGTTGGCCTCTGAGGAGAAAACAAATGCTTTTTTCTTCTCTATCTTTTTCGGTTTATATGAGACTTTAGCTCCAGCATTACTCGTCCCTGCTTGACCTGCAGGAGCTTTCGAATTGATGACCTTGGGAGTATCCTGGGATAGAGGATTCCTCTTATTTTCCTTGAGTGACCCCTTTTTCGCCTCTATCACATTTTCCACCCCTGGATTCTTCAAAATATTGATACCCGCTGCCTGTGCAGACAAATGCTTCTTACTATTAGAGATATCCGCTCCAAAGGATCTCCCACCTTTATTTTCATCCTTTATTGGGGGTTGGTTCCTATGGAAATTCTTTTTTTTCACTACCATCCAAGGGCCTACCCCTTGATTTGATTGAGAGTTATTCAAAACAGGCTGATTTGTTTCCTTGTTAACAGTGTCCTCCTCTGGTTTGGCAAGATCAGGGCAATTTTCTGTATTATGTCCGTATTTTCCACATTTGATACATATAAGGTACAAGCCCTCATATTCAACTTTAAACACCTCATCCTCCAATATATATTCTCCCCTCAATGGCTTAGCAAGGTCTAAGTCCACACACAATCTAGCAAATTTACCCCTTTCCCCTAAGGAAGTTGTTCTGTCCACTTTCAACACTTTGCCTACTATATTTCCAATTAATTTCAAAAAATGAGCTACACAGAATTCTTGAGGAATACCTGGCAATCGGATCCACGCAGCTACCTTATGAATATTAGCTTTGTGAGGGTTGAAGAACGGCTCCCACTTTCTGATGGCCAAGTAGTGGCCCATTAGAATCCATGGTCCTCCTGTCAGCGCTAGATTTAAGTCTTCCAAGCTAGAGAATTTCACAGAGAAAAAATCATTCCCCAAATCAGCCACCACTATCGGTCCAGCTTTAGCCCATAGGCTTCCCAGCTTAGATTTCATATACATCACACCCACTCTCTTCCCCAACAGCTTAACGATAATAGCATTTTTCCATGGGCTTCTTAATCTCTCTTTCGCTTCCTTAGAACACCTAATTCTTACAGACCCATCCTCTCCATAAATTGTTTGGAACCCAAACTCATCTATGGTACCAAGACTCGGGTCCAGCGGTTCACTCTTGTCCTCCTCAAATTCCTCATGCCAAGAATCCTCTACACCCATACAGTTATTATCAGCACGCAAAGCATCAGCGAAAGACATCGACTTACCTGACGGAATGCGCTCCTGGATGTTTCCCAAACTTGCCCCTCTATTCGATGAATCAGGGGAAAATTCCTCTCCAACCTTCGATCGTTTTATGCTCTTACGCATAGCACCCGGAACCTCCATCGACTTTTGCTGCAGATCTCCATTTTTTCCAAGAATAGAACTCATTGTTGTGCCCTAGCAGAATAGAAAATATGGAACGCGTGAGACTCACGCGAAACTAACCCATCTCTACAAACTTGAAGACGATCTTTTCGTCTCTGTGATTTTCACTCTCTATGATCCAGGGGATATTTTGCAACCTTTCGGGAAATCTCAAATCATTGACAGGTTCTAACATATTTCATTCCTAACCAATGTGGACTTCCCACTCACACAATAATTTCATTTCCAACAGAATATCCATTACTCTATTAATTCTATTCGAGCCAGGCAGGATTACAAGGATGAAAAAGTTGTTTCTACCAAGTTTTTAACATAACTGCATATTGAAGGCTATGGGTTTAAATATATCAGACAACCTATCAAGGGCCTACACCCTGGTCTTTATCAAGCCAGATTTGGCCTACTATATTTAGTAAAATAAAATAGGCTTAGATATAAAATAAAAAAAGCTTATTTAGAAAACATGTCATGTGTGTCTTTTACAAGGCTTTATCTTAAATTTATAAATTAGCTTATATCATATTATTTATTTTAAATAAAATTATTATTGAAATAATAAAATAATATTTTTAATTTTTTTTTTATTCTTGATAGGTCTTGAAAGTCTAATGAATCTAGATTAAACCTTTTAATTTTTAAATTTAGGTCAAGTGAGACCAATAATTTAATCTATATTAGGCTAGTTTTAAACTGTTTTATATAGATATGACATATTTAGAGTAAAGTCTAACCTAACGAAATTTATTTATACCACTGCTGAAGGGTTATTGATTTATGTGCTTGGTTATATTTATTTTAATCAAATCTCTTTTTGCCTTTAAAATATGGAAAATGCATTTGTTATGTTATATGACAAATGAATAACTATTATGTTAGGAAAAGGACAAGTTATATAATATTAAAGAAATTGAGATGGCACATTATTCAATAAATTGGTCTTATCTTTTTTCTTAACATAACAACTATTCATTTATCATATAACATCACAAATACATTTCCCTTAAAATATTTATTTCGAATTGTTTTTCCTCTCCGCTTCCACTATTACTTAATTTGTTATATAGCAAAACGTTTGTAAGTACATAAACTATATCATTGTGCCTTCATCTGTTTGGCAGGGAAAAATAAGAGTATTTTTATATCATCCTTATAATATTTCTAATGCTTAATAGAAAAAGGTTTTAAATAAAAAGTAAATAGATTTAATGTTTTTAAAATTAAAATAAAAATTAAATATTTCTTCATTTAGTAATTAAGAGAATTAAAAGGAGATTGGTTTGGAGGATTTAGAATTATTTTAAAAATAATTAATATCAAATTACATGCAATATCAGGGTTGTTAAGTTTGTGCTGCATAGTGTGAGTTGAACTAACATTTAAGGGTTTTATAATTCTCATTCAACATGAGAATTAAATTTTTCCTACACACCCTTCGATTTTCGTGCTGATATGGGTCCTACATATAATTTTTTCTAACACATGGGTCCTACATGCTTTAAACTCTACAACATGAGATTTCAATTCTCATTCAACATGATAATCATCAAACCCAACATTTAAATGTATATATGGAATCACGAGAGATGAGGTAACTCTTACCAGCTTAGCTCAATGCCTTGTATACACGACCGCGATCAAAAGAAAGGCAACGAGTGAGAAATATAACTAACATTTAAAGTTATATATGCAAATCAAAGGCGAATGTTACGGTGCTTTTTAGATGCCCCACATTGTCATGACGTATCTAAATCACTTTATTCACCAATATTAAATTATGTACTCATAATATTAAAATTTAATCTGACGTTATATTACCAAATCTTATACTATCAGATCTTATTCTATCCGGTATACCAAACAATTCCTTAGAATGAGAACTTTGTTATGGATTTCTCTTAGGGGGCGTTTGGTTGAGGAGAAATTTTTATGAATCATAAGGAAATGTAATTAGTAGGGAAATAGTTGGAAAGTGAATTTGATAAGAAAATATAAAAAAGTTATTTGGTAGGAAAAAATTTTACCGGGTAAATTAGATAAGTTTTGTAAAATCTATGTTTGGCTTTTGTTAAAATATAGATGGAGAAAATTGTGATATTACAAAAATATCCTTATTTTTTTTTTAAATGTTGATCAGTCTTGCTGCCCTTTACCCATAAAAAAAATCTTTTGCTTATTACACAATATACCCAAATGCATAGCTAACAGAAAAAACCACATCGGAAAAGGGTTTCTTTGGCCTGCAATCTTGCATCAAAATGCTAGATAAGGTGGTTTGCTAGCAAAGGAATTCAGGTACCTAAATTAGAAACCTCTCTCAACCAAACATAATCAAACATGGGCACCCAATTTCCCCACTTCACATTTGCCTATCAATCTCCTCAAAAACTTCCAACCAAACACACCCTTACAGGAACACCACTTTGTCGTGACCTATCTAAATCACTTTATTCACCAATATTAAATTATGTACTCATATATATAACTCATCAATAGCTCAATTAGTTACCAACATGGGCTTAATTTGTTGTTAACTTTGAGACGGGGTCATGTATTCACTTTCCTCTGCCACTTTCTCATGTCTAAAATCAAAAGATTTTTAGCTAGTTGGAATTTCCCAATTTATGTGACCAGTTCTGCCGTTCCAGCTACGTCTTAATTAATTTGCACCATTCTTGCTATCTCCGTTCAATATTCAAACGATAAGTGGCTCAATGACTCAGTCACACACTGTCACAAATTCTTAGTAAATCCTTACTTTAATCGTAGCAGTCAAAACAAAACCATAAAACACAACAATTTCCAAGAAAATATTAATTAATTTTTAAAAAAGATCTTCCATAAGTAATAGGGGATCCGTCCAACCAAAAATACCAAATCAAAAAGCTGATTAGTCTTTTGCATGCGATAAATAATTTAACACTCCCATCTAAATTATATGAAAACAATATTTGTAAAGAACCAATTCAACTTAAAAACTTAAGTCTTCAAGTGAAAATCTCTTTCATTAATGGTTTTATATTTTACTCTAACACGCTCCTCACAAAAGAGTCTATTGGAACTTAAAAGATAGATTATGCATCAAACCCAGTCTATTTATGCTAAGAAATTTCATAAAGAAAATTGGGGGCTGCGACGAACCGGGGACACCAAGAATCTGATACCTTGTAAAGAATAAATTCAACGTAAAAGCTTAAACTGGTAGGTGATGGCCTCTTTAATGGTTTTATATTTTACTCTAACAACATCGAATGTTGTCTAAGACATAAACATGTTTTTGTATATGCAGCACGACATTAGTTCATCTATATGAAAAAAATTAACAAAACTGAGTATAATGAGTCTTATATACTTCTATATTTTAATTAGTCCTCAGGACTTGAACTAGTTTTTTAATTACTCCTCTCGGTCCATTTGTTCTCGTGTAATTGGTCTCGTAAGTATTATTCAATACGGAAGATCGAGGAAAGGTAACATCAAATAAAAATAAATCATTATTTATATTTTTTTTTTCATTTATTGACCGGATATAATATAATTAATTAATTATACTAACACCACTAACACTTTTTCCTGTTTGAAGTTCAAGTAACTTGTATTTGATTGATTCTAAGAAATATTCAAATTCAAACCTTTCCACAATGGGCAGTCTAAACAACTAGGACGCGTTCTTGCTTGAGGCGTAACCCACTTACGATTTTTGAAACACCGAGAAATCATGGTGGCTGTGGGCTGTGGCTGTGGCTGTTTGGTATTGAGGTTATTTTAGAAATCCTGAAAAGTGGTGATGTAGGGTATGTTTGATTGTGTTTTGGTTTTTTTGTTCTTAAAATTATTTTATAGAATAATTATGGAAACAGTTGTTTTCTGTGTTTTTTTTATTTTGAAAGTTAAAAATCAAAACAGAAAACAAAAATAACTCAGACATGTTCTCTAAATTTGATTCTAAGAATAAAAAAAACAGTTACAATTTTTAATTGTTTTTACAAAAGAGGCCTTACCAAACGAGTTTTTTATTTTTTTGTTTTGAAAACTAAAAAATTATTTTAAAAAAAAGTAATCAAACAGAGCCGTAATTTTTTTTTTCAATGTTTGGTACGAAAAACTGAAAATATTCTCAGAAAACTTTTTTTTCATCATTTCAATTTTAACTACAAAATCCCCAAACAAAACTACCATATGAGACATGGTATTTTTATTTTCTCATAACATCATTATAATTAACCTAATATTTTAGGAAAAAATTTGTACCTACTAAACACTTTTTTATAATTGGGAAAAAAATTTCCACTATATTTTAGGAAAAAAAAAATTCCGATAAAAAAAAGATATCTCGCCTGTAATCGCGTGTAACTAGATATCCATGTCAAGGATCGATGACTTAAAAAAGAGTACTTGATCATTTGTATGTCTAATAACAGTAACACCGAGTTTTTTTTTCAGAGATATAACATAATTAAATTATGAGTAAATATCCTTTTCGTTCCTCAGCAAATTTTATGATGTCCGCTTTAGTTCCTAGCAAATACAAAGGCTATCCGTAATTCCTAAGAAATTCAAAGTGAATTCATCTTAGTCCTTTTGAGGGACTAATGTGAGTGTTTCTTGAATTTGTGAAAGACCACAATTTCAACTAAATGAGTATATTTTGAATTTCTTAGGGACCACGAATAGCTTTTTTATTTGTTAGGAACTAAAGCGGGTATTGTGAAATTTGCCGAGGACCAAAAATTGTATTTACTCTTAAGTTATAGTTAGGACGCTCTCGATGCACTTTGTGATTCAACTATTCCCTCTCTACACAATGTCATAAAAATCATTTCAACAAAAAAATAAAAAAGAAAAGTACTTTATGTACCCCAAAAATAAAAGCACTTTGGCTTCATATCTCCTCTTGTTTTGCAAAGAGATGGCCACGAGTTAGGAGATCCTCTCACCAATTTGATTTGGAGCAACAAAAGTCATTGCATATGATGAAATATAATAAAAGATATGTTAATTACACATCAAAGTAATTTACACAAAGCAAATCATCAACATTAATGTGTATGTGTATGTGTACGAAACGAAATATGTTTTTATAGATTAAAGATTTCTCATATTATATAAGATTTTTTTTTCTCATACACATATAACAAATATATGGTCCCACTTAATATTTTTCTCTTTCCTTTTTCAATGAAACCCACATGTTTGTTATGTATATAGAAAAAGATATTCTTCTCAATCATATAATATGAAAAGTTTTTAACCCATTTTTTAATTACGGACAGTTTTTTTATTAATAACGAAATATTATCAAGTAAAAGATAATTTTTATATTCAGTTGATAGTATTTAATTTAAAAATTAATAATGACACAAGAAACAGAAACAAAAATTTAATTTCTTTTGGACTAATATTTAAATATTAAGCAACGACCTTTTTATTTAAATATATATGAATTGCATCTCACCTCATCCAATTTTTTCAATAAGATTTTATAATATATAACACTCTTTTTTTGGTAGAAAATGTTAAATATATGTATTTATTTAGTTTGAGTGTATTCCTGCGCATGAATTTATATGTGATATATATATATATATATATATATATATATATATTGCATGAATTAAGATTAGAGTTTTGTTGTCAAATAGAGTTGATGATTAATTTATATATCATTACAAATTCTTTTTAAAATTTTCAACACTCAAGTCGGATGCCATTATAAAAAGGGAAATAGAGAATGAATCTTCTCATATTAAAATTTTATATGACTTGATAATATGAAAGTTTTTTATATCTATTCCTTTTTTCATTAATAATAATTGAATCACATATGAAAAGATATAGACATATATATTTCGTATTATCATATCATATAAAATTTTAATATAAAAGAATCCACGCCAAGACAACTCAAAAAATTGTTGACAATAATTTTGCAAAACATGCACAAATTTTATAGTTTCACAAGTTCCCATGCAACACGGCGGCTCGTGTGTGTCCATCCTCAGTATATAAGCTTTCATTTAACATTTAACGAGCACACACACCCACCACGTGTATACCGCTTTTGACCTTTTCAAAAAAAAAAAAAAAAAAAAATTGATCTTATAAGTTAATTATATACTTGATTATGATGCATCCGATAGTGAAGACAAAAATTGCGGTAATTGCAAAATATCTAATTTTACGGCCTTAGTCACCATCGGAGCAGTTTCAAGAAGCTTGAAGTTTGGCGTCCAATTTACTTTATTTTGATTCATTCAATATCGTTTAATTAAGCTATAGTTTGCAACCTTGAAACTGCACGCAGAGTCAAGCCAAACGTTTTCTTCTAATCCAATAGAGGGCACAACACAGGTCAAAACATAAGGCGCGTACGTGCCCTATATATATGTATGTGTTTGTTGCTGCTTCATTCACCATATCTATATCAGAAACTCTCATTTTCTATATACCAATCTGTTTCCTAAATATTCAAGACAGCAAAATCAGAATAAAGGCAACTTGTGAAAGTACACATAAAAATTAAGGGCATTTGATTTCGTTATTCAGTTACTGTTTCAGACATGTCTATCTCGTCTTACAGTTATAGGAGGATCATCTTCATAGTGATGCTTATCATATTCTTCATTATAGTTGCCTCTCCTCAATTTGGAGCAGCATGCAGGCCATTACAGGATGGGCTTTTGTTGCAGACCCTTCGAGGCCCTTCGAAGCCATCAACTCCAGATCCAATTCATACGTAAACGGCATATCGTACCTTCAAATGAACAAGCCTACGTACATGCATGCATAGATAATTAACTTGGGGTTCGTTCATGCTTATCAGTGAAACAGTTAAAGTTGACAAATATATAACCTTTTTTTTTTGTTTTTGGTTTTAATCGGAACAGCCATAGCAAAAATTCTTGAGTTCCATGCAAATAATCAGCAGTTTGTTATTCATATTCAATTTGTAATTATCCGACAGAAGTTGTAACATTCATTTATTGAAATAAGACTATGTGTTACTTTTATTAACAAGCTAATAATGTTATTTACATATAATTTGTTACATTATTCTTATCCACTTATATAGTCTTCACTTGTCTTATTACTAAACAATGTGGATCTTCATCACATGTGAATATTCTAACAATTTTTCCATCAAATATGAAACCCCCTTAACAGAAGCCTCTTAATCTGCCTCTAGCCAAACACCTAGCCAAGCTGAGATCAACCCACCTCTGATATCATCGGCGGAGATAAATCTTTGGTACAACTGTTGTATCCAAGTGGGTACAACTTTTTTCCATTTTTAGAAAGAAATTTAAAACTTTTCAAAAAAAATTCAAATTTTTTTTCCCGCTATGTTGCACTTTTTTCCAAAAGTGGAAAAAAGTTGTACCCACTTAGGTACAACATTGTACCAAAGATTTATCCCACCAGTGGGTAGAGGAAGCCCGTGACGAGGGACCACCATAATAAATTAAGCCACATCAACCTTAATGAGTAGGACCAAAACTATGTCTCAACCAAAAATCTTAAAATATTGGGTTTATAGGTCCATCGACTTATGTGGTCTTCACTTAACCTATCAACCAATTCATGCAAGATTCCATCACGCTTGAATATCCCAACACATATATTATTTCGCTTTTTGGATAGTATATAAAGTGTTTATCCTTTTAAATAACACAACTTGTGTCATTTCACTCTCACAAAAAAGTGGGACTCACACCTTTATTTTTTTGTCCACTCTCCCCCCATGATTTATCTCTTTCTCTCACTTAAAATGATACAACTTTACATTTTTAAACTGACATACATTTTTCCCTTTATTTAATGTACCATATATGATCATAGAACGCCGAATTATAGAAGAGACCTAGGTAGTTTGTTTATATATACATCTAAAGGTATATGTAGAAAGTTTTCCAATCACATGCTAATAAGAAACGGGTCTATACTAAGGGCGTGCATGACAACCTTCCCGGAATCATTTTTTTTTAATTTCTGTTCTCGGGAACAGAAATGGATAGAAAACTAGTTTGGTAAAACCGGTTTATTTTTTTGTTTTAGGATGAACCGGTTTATTTTTTTGCTGGGGAACAGATAAAAGAAACAAAAAAAATCTGCTTTTTTGTTCTAGGGAACAAAATGAGAAACACTTATTTTTCTCAATCACTTTTCACCACTATCATTATCATCATCACCACCATCATCCTGTCACAACCACCGCCACCATTGTCATCGTCGTCGTTGTACCACCAATGTCATCTTCGCCACCACCTCCACCCATCGCCACCATCACCACCCCCATCATCGCAGCTACTACTGTCACGACCACCACAATGCCACCACCACCACCATCGCATGATCACCACGTCATCGCTACCACCACTTCCACCACCGTCACCAACCAACATTATCATCGCAGTAGCCATTGTCATCATCACCACTACCATGCCATCACCACCACCATTGTAACACCCAGTGTATACCCGGTTTGTTAATATGTCATCGTATTAAGTCACGCTTAATTAAAATGCGGAATAAATTTTTCTTTAATTTAATTATGACGTCGTTATACATAGCCAAGTTGATTACTTAGTCATTTTCATAAAATTATCGCCTGTGTGTAAATTGCAAAGGATAGCTAACTGAAATACCTCAATAGATATAATAAAGTGAGTATCTAAGTCACAGAACTACAACACATAGTCCAAACAATATCCTGATACATTATTACAACTCAAGTCTGAAAACATAAAGTCAAGTCAATGTGGCATGGACAATCCCCATGCTCACCAAATAATGCAACAAAGTCCAACAACAGTCTCAACAGCAACAACATGATCATAAATGAAGCTAAAAGCATAATAGCAACAGACATATCCAGCATCCAACATGTCAGCATATAAATAACAATATCTAACTCAGTTCCGGTCTCCTACCGCATGAGGTCTCAACCCCAGCACTACCTGAACTTGAAATGGTGCCTCAAACGTGGGGTGAGATCTCTAACAAGAAATCTCAGTAAGACAAGGGGTCCTCAAGGATCTTCCATCCCAAGCTCACTTACATGTGCAATATAAGTTCTAAAACAGTTTAAACAGTACAAGTTCCAAAAGAGTGCAATGCAGCAGATAATCATATCATGTGTGTCTAAACTATTCTACTGATCAGAGATATGCAGGAATACATCTATTACCGACACATAATGCAAGACGCTACTTGCACCCACCCATAGCCTCACCATCTTGTATGACGTCAGATACTCAGGCTTACCGTCTAAGTGGAAATAACACGTACATATTATAAGCCATTGCACATATCAGCTCAAAAGCATTTCCAAGTACAAAAGCATGTAAACACAACATGCATATAAACCATCCCCTCATGGGACATGGTGGAATCAAAAAATGGCAAAACCGAGGACACGAAAGCTTACCTCGCAAGCTAACTATCCAATGCCAAGAGTCCACACTACTCAAGGTCCACACACAGAAGAATCACAATCTGATTTAGACCAGCATTCATATCAATGAACATTGCTCAAAAGCATAAACATAAAGACAACGCTTCTCTTTTACGATTTACGTCTTTAGGCTCCTCATAAAGCCTTAAGCCCTTAAATACTTAGGTTCTGACTTACATTGATTTTACAGAAGTCCCACTTCATCATACTAGGGTCCACAAACCCATACAAGCCTTGTGTATGAATAGTGCAGCTATTGTTCTTCGAAAACCCAGAATATCCGGATATATGTCGGGGGCATATCCGGATATTAATATCCGGATATCTCTCTGACAATATCCGGATATCAATATCCATATATCAATATCCGGATATTCAGAACCGGATATCCGTATCCGGATATTTCCAACCCAATATCCGTATATTTCTCGGCAGAACTCAGATTCTGCATTTTCACGAAATACCAATCCAAAGGTTCAACTTTTATCGATTACAGTAGCTTAAACATGCATTTCTAGGTGTGTTAGCATTACCCAACGTTAGGTTATGATCATAGGATCATTACATGCATCAAGGCTCCACTTTTACTTATGAAAACACAATACCAAAGGTGATGAAGCTTACCCAAGCTCAAAACAGAACAACAATGGCTCTTGGAGCTCACTACACTGCCTCTACAGTTCTGACTTTCAAGGCACACGAATAACACACCAAAGGTTGGTTCTTGCACAAAAGATGACTCTTTGGCACCACAATTACCAAGCATAAGGCCCACACCCTCTCCAAACTCAAAGTCAGTACCCCACTCTTACACAAACTGACCCTCTAACTCAGAAACAAGGTCACCAACATACTCCCAATGCTCACTCTCACTCACCACAAGTGTTTAGGTGGAGATTCCATGGAAGAAATGACCTCAAGGCTCAAGAAATGGAGAAGAGACAATGGAACAGTGCACAACCTGGCCGGCCACCAAAAACTCACGTAGGGTAAGTGTTATGGCCTAGGGTTTAGTGCCAAATGTTGTATATATAGTGTTTTAAGAATTAAACACACAATATTAGCGCTAAATGCTACGCTTAGCATTTTAATCCCAAACTTTGGAATCTGAACCTACACATTTTTCTAAGATTTATCATATTTTTATATTATTTTTCACAACACCTTTTCGGTATGCGCTTTTCCATAGCCAGTATCAGTTCTGGCACCAGTTCTCATTATTTTAACTTGAAACTTGTTTTACAAGTCCTATATAATATTCTAAGAATACTCATGCACTTATTATAATTTTCTGGGATACTTCGTTGATACGCATTTATACCGGGTAGCATAACCGGTATCTGTAGTTTTCGTCTGAAAAGCGACTTTCAGCATTATTACCCACTTACTATAATTATTAAAGTCTCATAATAATTATTAGGGTCAATTATGAAATTATTTCCTAATTCTCACATTTAATTAATTACTTTCCTTAATTAACGGTGCGGGTTCTTACAACCATCACCACTGTCACCAACCACCACCACCATCGCCGCAGCCACCACCACCACCACCACCAACTTCGTATCCACTACCACCACCACCACCATCGCCACCACTATAACGACACTATCACTACCGCCGCCACCACTACCATCACTGTCACCACCACCATCGTCACCGACCACCACTACCATCGCTGCAGCCACTGCCATCACCATGTCATTGCCACCGCCACCACCACCGCCATCACCACCACCACTACCATGTCACCACCACCGCCACCAACCATCGCCACCATCGTCGTAGCTACTGCCACCACCACCACCATCGACGTCACCACTACCACCACCATTATGCTGCTACCATTACCACCAGCACTATGTCGTCACCATCGCCACAGTCATTGCCGTCACTACCACTACCACCATCTCTGTTACCGCCGCCACCATCACCACCATTACCACCACCATGTCGCCACCACCACCACACTATATGGAAAGAAAAGTGATGATCTGAAAAAATTTATGCTTAATAGAATTTTTTTATTATATTATTTATTGTGTTATCAAACGCAATTCTCATTCGCAGAATAAAAATTGAACATGTTATCAAACATTTTTTTTCTCTCAGAAACTGTTTCAAAGCACATAAATAGAATATCTCCAAAAAAAAAACACATAAATAGAAAAGAATTGTTTCTTTTCAGAAATAGCGTTAGGGAACAAAATGATTATCATGCACACCCTAATTATAATTAGCTGATCATGATCAATCTGTTTTATAAAACTCAAATATTATTAATTAATGATAAAAGGTAAATCGGTAATAGAAAATATTCTTAAATATTTCTGTTGCAATTATCGATGGAATTATAGTTAAATTTCGTCAAAAATTGTGACGGAATTTTTCAACGAAAATTAATTTCGTCAAAGATTTCAACGGAATTTTTGTTAATTCTGTTGCCAATTGAGACAGAATTTTTTGACGTAATTTTTTATTTTAATCTTATGTCATGACTTTATTTATTGACGGAAAAGTAAGGCTTCCAAAGGAATACATTTTGTTGAATTTTTCAACGGAAAAATATTTCGTTATAAATTTCAACGGAAAATAAAATTCCTTTGTCTTTCGACGAAGGGTTATCCAACAACAGAATTCCGTCAAAAATTCCATTGAAAATTCATTTTTCAACGGAACTTTCGTAATTTCCAACGGAAAAATTCCGCTGAAAATATTAATATTTCTAGTAGTGTAATGTGCAATGCGGTGAGCACCTATGATGCACGGACACGGACACGGGACACGGGACACGACACGACACGACACGCCGACACGTTAATTCTAAAAAATGTCATATTTCGACACGTTGGGACACGTTTTGATATTAAATAAATTTTTTAATATATATAATATAATTTTTATTTAATACATATAAGAGTCCATAATAAGTCATATAACCAATCAAATATTTAAATTTCATAACTTAAATATAAGTATAAATAATTTTTCGTACTTTGTTAATTTTTAATGTCAAATTTCATAACAAAAAAAAATTAATTTATAAATTATTTCTTTTATATTTAGTTAAAAAAATAAAATTAAGATTAAAAAAAAAAAAAAAAAACGTGTCCGAACGTGTCCGAGCGTGTCCCCAAATGTTGACTGCGTGTCCCCAAATATTGACCACGTGTCGGAACGTGTCGGAGAGTTGACCGCGTGTCCCCAAATGTTGACTGCGTGTCGGACGCGTGTCCGAGCGTATCAGAGCGTGTCCGTGTCGGACACGTGTCCGACACGCAAATTTTTTAAAAAAATGCGTGTCGGTGCATCTGAGGTGAGCACAGATGAGCGAACTATTCTTAATGTGCAAAAAAGTGATATAACTTAATTCATATGAATAGTAGGCAAGATGGAAACACATCGATCGGGACGTGCATGGATATTCCACCTTAGTCATTGTAGATTATAAATTGTTATAGCGGCCAGTCATGTATGAATTAATTAAGTTGTAACAAGGCATGTCAATGTACCATTTTTTAGTAGTATACGTAGCAGTTAAAAATATAAAGATTAGTTATTATATATATATATATATATATATATATATATATATATATATATATATATAAAGGTTAGAGATTCCGAACAAAAAAAGAAAAAAAAAATGTAAAGATGAGTACAATATTATGTATTCATAAGCAGTTGATCGATGTGAAATAACACAATCTTGAAAGCAGTTTTTAATTTATATTTGATCATATCTAAATTAAAATAGAATTAGATGTCTCAAGTCGGATTATCTAAATCCGCTTATAATACATAATACACTATCACGAGAAAGATGAGAGATCAAAGGGAGAGAGGGTAAAGAAGAGAAGAGTTGGGAAGCAGAGCAAAGAAATTTGATTATTCAGTATTAAATTTATTTCTTGTATACGTCGTAATCTGGTTTCATAATCTTTGAGAAAAAGACGCCCGGTCATTATGACATTTTTATATTTTATAACAGAATAATTTACAGTTAAGGAAGTAATTTTTTTTAATAATTACATTTTATGAATGATATAAATACAAATTGATCAAATTAATTACTTAATAAAATGAAAAACAATTTCGATGGAGCAGTTTCAAGAAGCTGGATGTTTGGCGTCCAATTTACTTTATTTTGATTCATTCAATATCGTTTAATTAAGCTATAGTTTTCAACCTTCAAACTGCACGCACAGTCAAGCCAAAAGTTTTCTTCTAATTAATCCAATAGTGGGCACAACACTGGTCAAAACATAAGGCGCGTACGTACCTGGCCTATATAAATATGTGTGTGTTTTTGTAGCTGCTTCATTCACCACATCTATATCACAAACTCTCATATTCTATACCAATCTGTTTCCTAAATTCAAGACAGCAAAATCAGAATAAAGACAACTTGTGAAAGTACATACAAATTAAGGGCATTTTGTTCCGTTATTCAGTTACTGTTTCAGACATGTCTATCTCGTCTTACAGTTATAGGAGGATCATCTTCATAGTGATGCTTATCATATTCTTCATTTTAGTTGCCTCTCCTCAATTTGGAGCAGCATGCAGGCCATTACAGGATGGGCTTTTGTTGCAGACCCTTCGAGGCCCTTCGAAGCCATCAAGTCCAGATCCAATTCATACGTAAAAGGCATCGTACCTTCAAATGAACAAGCCTACGTACATGCATAGCTAATTAAGTTGGGGTTCGTTCATGCTAATGATCAGAAGTTCTTAAACAGTTAACGTTGACAAATATATAACCATTTTTTGTTTTTGGTTTTACTCGCTGGGAATTGACAGCCATAGCAAAAATGCTTGAATTCCCATGCAAATAGTCAGTTTGTTATACATATTCAATTTGTGATTATCCAACGGAAATTGTATCATTCTTTTATTGAAATAAGACTATGTGATTATTTTTATGAATAATCTAATGTTGTTTACATATATATCATTTTTGTTTCATCATTCTTGACATTACTTCTTGTTTTGGATAGTATATAAAGGGAAAAGTGTTTATCTGACACAACTTATATCTGACACACCTTTAATTTTTTTTTTTGTCAACTCTCTCCTCCTTTATCTATCTATTTCTCTCTCTTAAAATGACACAACTTTACATCCTTTAAAATTATACACACTTTTCCCGTATATAAAACAAGAAAAACATACATTCTAATAGACGATTTTTCTACTTTTTTCAAGTAGGATTTATGTATATATTCTGTGCATGAATTTTACTGGTATATATATATTGCATGAATTAAAATTAGAGTTTCGTCGTCAAATAGAGTTGATGATTAATTTATATGTCATTACAAATTCTTGTTAAAATTCTCAAGATTCAAGTATAATGCCATTGTAACAAGAAGGGAAATGAATTTTTTTTCATGTTAAAATTTCAAATAATTTGATTATATGAAATTTTTATATCTATTTTTTTCATTAACGATAATTAATTTACACTTATTTAATACATATAAAAAATATATATGTATACAATTTTTACATAATTAAATCATATAAAATTTTAATATGAGAATATCCACTCTCAATCATAAAAGAAAATTCTTAACATTAATTTTGCAAAATATGCACAAATTTTAGGATTTCACAAGTTCCCATGCAACACGGCGGCTCGTGTGTGTCCTTCCTTCCTTCGTCAGTATAGAAGCTTTAATTTAGCATTTAACGAGCACACCCACGCACCACGTGTATAGCGCTTTTGACCTTTTCAAAATTTTTTTTTTTTGACCTTTCAGTAATATTTGATCTTTTAAGTTAATTATATAATTAAGAGAAAAATGTTTATCTTTTTAAATGACACAACTTATATCGTTTCACTTTCACAAAGAAGTGGGATCCACACCTTTATTTTTTTGTCAACTCTCTTTCTTTCTTTATCTATTTTTTTCACTCTCTTAAAATGATATAATTTTACATCATTTAAAATGATATAATTTTACATCATTTCTTGTAATTAATTATGGTGCATCCGATAGTGAAGACAAAAATTGCGGTAATTGCAAAATAACTAATTTTACATGCTTAGTCATCATCGGAATTCTTTTATCAATAGGAAAAGGTTAAACACCACCGACTCAATGCTATTAACTTGGTGCTTTATCGCCAATCTGCCACATTACATGACATGGTGTGAAGACGTAGGTAGCACGACTCGACACGTGACACATGACACGATATGATATGACATTTTGATACATCAATTTTTAAAAATATAAATTTCGACACGTTAAGACACATTTTAATATTAAATAACATTTTTAATTTAAATAGAGTATATTTCATTTAATATTCAATAATCTAACAAAAAATAAAACTAAACTAATAATTCCTATCAATTTAAGCAAAATAAATAAATCATTTTCATAATACCATTATATTAATCTAGAGAAAAAATAATAGTATATCCATAGAACACTATGAACAAAATAATTTCTTATGCAAGTATAGAACAATTAAATTAAAACAGTAACATAAGCTCATGTTCTCTGTTCTCCGTTCCTAAAACACTATGAACAAACCATTTGACCGTATCGGACACGGTAAAATTCGCATGTCGAAATGGTCAACGTGTCGGAAAAAGTTGACCATGTGTCCAACACGGTGTCGGAGCGTGTCAACATGTCGGATCGTGTCAGACTCGACTCTTCCTGTTTTTCCAAGTGTCGGTGCTTCCTTGGTGAAGACAGCACCAAGCAAATTAAAATTAATTCAAAATAAAGTAAATGCTAAGTATGTGTCTGATAATTTTTCTAGAATTAGTTTTTTTTTTAATTTTTGTTCCAAGAATAGAAATGGATAGAAACAACCACTTTATTTTTTTGTTCCCGATAATGAAGAAGTTCAATTTCTATGCTAGAGAATAGAAAAAAGAATCAATTTTTTTTTTGTTTCCGGGTATAAAATGAGAAACGTTTCTCTCTTTCAATCATTCTCCACCACTACCATCATTACCACTAACACACAATCCTGACACAACCACCGCTACCATCGTCGTCGTCGTACCACCTTATGTGTCTCCAAATTATTATGTATTAGGTTAAATGAGCATGAAATTGGTTTAAAAATTATGATAATTATAATTAAATTCTTATTTTATTCTCAGTAATATTCTCATAAAAACTCTTATATTTTTCAATAATTTTCAATTCAATAAAAAAATAAATTGGAATGCTCAAGTAGATTTGTTTTGGATTCCTGAATCATATAATTGATTTATGATCTTATTGAAGATTCTCTTGAATATTTTTAAGGAAAGTTTTTCTTTAAATATAAAAAGGAAGATTTTAAGGATTTGATTAAATATATGATTGGAGATTCTAGTAAAAATTTCATTGAAGATCTTACTGGAAGTTAAAAGATATGATTTCATTTCATCACTATTAAAAGGCAACTCTTGAAAAACAAAAGAGGAACATGGCACATTCTAAAAGGGATTGAGGAACGCAGAGACGAGAGTAAAATCCCATTTTTCAGAGAGCAAGACGAAGATTAGTAAAGATCAACTATTCTTCTTCTTCTTCTTCTTCTTCTATTCTTATCTATTTTATTTTATTTAATTATTTTGTTTAAGCTAGCTATGTCTGGCTTATTTTTTTTTGTAGTTAGGGTTATAGATCCAATGTGGATCCTTGTTTGATTTATTTTTTTTTAATAATAATCTGTCTCAAATCGTTTGTGTTTACCTTGATTTGTATGTTCAAATTCTTGTATAATCTGGCCAATTATATAGAAATAAAGAGGTTAGGGTTTACAATAGACATATTGAGATCTTAATCTAGATAGGGGTAAAACATCAATTCTTGCATGATCTAGACATAAGTTTGTAGAAATTGCGAATTTATGTAATTCATTGCGCTTAAGGCTTAATCTAAAAGAGGTTACTAAGACATTAGAATTCCAATTAAGTTAAACGGTTAAAGGCACTAAAATATTAGGATTTAACCAACTAAATATTTAGATGATGAATTGTTTCAAACAATTGAGATAAATAGTTATTAAATTGAGTTAAATCACTTAAGGGGGATCTGGGGTGAAATAAACCTTAACTGTACGTTTTCCATTCTTGATTTTAAATCCAACTTTAATTATTAGAATTCTTTTCTTACATTTAATTATTGTTTGACATTTGTTCTTTTAATTGTTTACTTTAAAATTGGATTTATATTATTCTTCTCAAACCAAATTTGATTTGTCCAACTTAAGTAAAAATAGTGAACTAGTGCTTGAAACACTAATCTTCATGGGAACTGTAACACCACGTATGCACCCCATGCATTACACATATAAATGGTAATGAGCACAATTTAATAAATGCGGAAGCTAAGAATTTTCAATTATGATTCATTCATATTAGCTTAGTAAATCTTTTTCAAAAACTATCTGTATGTAAATTGCATTAAATAACTAATTGAATAACCTCATCATATAAATAATGTATCAAGTCTTGGAACTACAATGTAGACCAGACATGTCCTGATACAATAATACAACTCTAGTCTGAAATAAATACCGCTTATTCAAATGTGGCATAGACAACCCTATGTTCACCAAATAGACAACATGGTCAAATCATGTCTCAAATACAATAGTCATATGAAAATAACAAGGCAAAAACATATCCAAATATGATAAAACATAAGCATGCATAATGTCAGCTCAACTCCGGGCTCCTGCCTCCAGAGGTCTTAGCCTCAAAAGTGTACATGAAAATGTGCCCTACATGGGGTGAGATCTCTTACAAAAAATCTCAGTAAGACAAGGGGTCCTCAAGGATCTCTCCACCCCAAGCTCACTTACATGTGCAATATAAGTTAAAAAATGATAACAATAGTATGATGGCAAAATCTGTGCAATGCAACATATGTTCATATCATGCATTTAAATCACCCCTCCTTGAGGTATGGTGGAACCATAAATGGGTAAAACCAATGACATGAAAGCTTATAGCAATATCAAGCAAAAAGTCCACACAAAATCCCCGGGTCACCAAACAGCAAGGTCACAGTCTGTTTATACCAGAAATATCAATAATATTCATAGTCTAGAATTTCATTCCATAAGGACAACATTTCCTTTTTCGTGTACTGACTACAACCTTCTCCCAAAGCCTTAATAATGAGTTATTTCACTTTTATCACCTGCGCACTTATGGGACAAGCCCATACTGATTTATTAAGGTTCTATATTGTATTTAAGACCTCCCAACTTGTTATAATTGAGTTTAGACTCAAACTGCCAAGAGTATTGAATACTTCTCTATAAGTATTTGAATAATGCTTGTTCCCAGAAAAGTATCCCAATACTTTTACTAGAGTATTCGGATTCCACTAAGTATCCCAACACTCCACGATAAGTATTCAAATACTTTAGTAAAGTATCTCAATACTCCACGTCAAGTAGTCGAATACTGTCATTCCCAGAAAAGTATCCCAATACTTTTTGGTAAGTATTTGAATACCACACAAGTATCCCAATACTTCACGAAAAATATTCAAATACTTTTCAGACAGAATGCAGAAACTCGAGTGGTTTATGCATAAACTCGATTTTAAGGGTTCCCCAATGGTTCTAAATCCAATGTCTCCACAAACAGAAGTTTATGACCACCTAGTATACATAGATTAACACCCTTAACTTGAATAATCAAAGTTCCTCTTTTAAGGACTCAAACAAGCTATGTTCGTTAAATTTCAAGGGAAATGGTCAAAGGTTATCGCAAGACTTGTGGAAACAATAAAAGCAAGTGTCTTGAATCTATCCTCACCACCCTATAGCTCTGTCTCAATAAGGCCACGAATTTGGTCCACAAACAAGGTTCTTTTCTCCACAAAATGGCTTCTTGAAGCATCAAATGCAAGGATAATGGCTTTCACACTACCAACCCAAGAAGGCAGCCTCTCAACCCCCACAAAAAGAACTTAGAACCTCTCAAGAAGTGGTTTTTCTCCCTCACTAAGTTTGCTTTCAAGTGTTTACAAGATTAGAGAAGAAAAACCAATAGGAAATGTGATGTCTTGTGGTTTCTTGCATAGATAGGTATTGGGTTGGGTTGAAAAAGGTGGAAGCAATGAGGGAGTGAAATGGTCTACGTAGAGACTTGTAGAAATCTGACCTAGTTTTATGTACCTCTCTATTTATACTGGTGTGCCCACTAATCAATAATATTAGTTCTAATAGCTCCGGTAATCATTTTTCTACCAAACTTTATATTCTGAACCTAGACATTTTTCTAGAATTTATTATATTTTTATTATAATTTCTCAAACACTTCACCGGTACGCGTTTTATACATAGCCGCTATTAGTTCTGACATCACTGCTCATTATTTTTACCCCAAATTTGATATCCTTGAGATATAAGACACTGACTTAGGCACTAGAGTTATTTGAGTCCATGGTTTCATTAGAGAATGAGAGTGCTCTAGTGCAATCAAAGAATGGAGTTCTTCAATTAGAGAGTAATAATGCAATGCTAGGCCAGTAGAAGATTATGTGTAAACAAATTGCAAATCTCACCAGCATGTTTGAGAATTTCCAAATTTCTACCATTCAAGTGCAACTACCAGTTTGTGAGTATTGTGGAGGCGGCCACACTAGTAACAACTATGATGCCCTTGGGGGAACAGAGTTAGCTCAAGTGAACAAGATTTGGTATGATCAGAGGAACCAGAATAATCCCTATGGTGATACATAAAACCCCAGATGGAAGAACCATTCAGGCTTTTCACAACAATACTTGCAACCATTACCTACTCAACAGAGCAATACTTCGGAGCTGGAGAAAGCATTGTTGCAATTGACTAAGACTACCAATGATCATATTCAAAGCACCGATGCATTCATCCAAGAGCATCCTTCAGGAATCAAGAAGCATTAATAAGAAATCTGGAAAATCAAATAGGGTAGTTGTCACTAGAAGTAGCTGAGAGAAGTCAAGGAACATTTTCTAGTGATACCATAGTCAATCCGAGAGAGCACTACAATGACATCTCTACTATAAGCGGGAAGATAATCCATCCTATAGAGAAGTCCTCTACAGATAAAAAGGATATTGTGGACTCTAGTATTGATGAGCAAGAGAAAGAAGAAATTAAGGATGCTACAGAAAGCAAAGCTACTCTTGAGAAAGCTGAGGGGGCTGAGTCTAAGTGGGAAATAAGTAAGAAGGCTTGAGAGCATGAGGATCAAAGGAGGAAGCTACTAGAGACTTCCCGCTATGCTATAGCACCATATCCACTAAGGATTAATCAACATGACCAAAGGAAGCACTGGTCTAAATTTGTAGATATTTTAGGAAGCAATGTTCTAAATTTGTAGATATTTGTATGCCAAGTTCTTGAAGGAGATATTATCTAATAAGAGAAAGCTCACAAAGGATGAACTTGTTGCTCTAATAGAGGAGTGTAGTGCAATCATACAGAGGAACCTACCTCCAAATTTGAAGGATCTGAGGAGTTTCAGCATTCCATGCATCATTGGCAAGATGACTATTAAGAAAGTCTTATATTATCTTGGTGCCAGTATCAATGTGATGCCACTGTCCCTGATGAAGAAGCTGAGAATTAATGAAGTGAAGCCAACCAAAACAACTCCTCAACTGGCCGACCGCTTAACAAAGCAAACACATGCTGTTGTGGAAGACGTGCTCATCAAGGTAGATAAATTTCTAATTCCTGTTGATTTTGTTATCCTTGACATTGATGAAGATGCCAATGTTCCTATGATCTTCGGAAGGCCATTCTTAGCAAACTCAGGAGCATTAATTGAAGTACTGAGGGCGAGTTGATATTGAGGGTCGAAGGAGAGAGAGCAACATTCAAGATACTTGCAAAGGAAGCTCCACTGCCTGCATCTCAACCTGAAGATTAAGTTAACTACATTGTTGAGAAAAAGATTGAGGAAGGGAACGAGAAGGAAGTCCATCAGCAGTATAATGAACGCAAGGCAAAGTTTAAGATGGAAAAGCTTAGGAGCATGGAAAAACATGTAAAGACTAAGTTTAAAGTTCCTGAAACCGCTCTTCCTCATCCACATACTTATGAGTACCACCATGGTAGGGCACAAATTTTGAGCAAAGGTATGATGTCATCACTGAGTTTGAGCTACCAACCTCCATGATTATAGAAGGTACGTCAGGCTCGTGACATAAAACAAATGTTGATTGGGAGGCAACCCAATAAGTTTATGTTCTTTCTTATCTTTTTCTTAATTTTCTTTATCTTAGGTTTATCTTTAATTTTTGATTTTGCTTAAGGATAGTGTGTTTTGTATGTAGTAGTGCAGAGCGTTCACGCATAAGGTAAAGGAATTTTTTGAAATCTTTCAGGTTGACCACGACACTACTAACACCAGACTGGCGCCTTAGGCGCCAGAGAATTCACTTGCATTGCTCCTACCTTAAACCACCACCTCGTTGTAGCCTTTCTTTTATTTTATTTTTGGTATGATATTGAGATACATACTCACTCAAACATTTGGGATTGATCTTATCATGTTATTATTGTCTTGATCTGTGTGTGTGCTCTAAGTGAGCAGAATTGATCCACTATACATCTAATTTAGAATTTTTGCTGGGGATAACAATTTTTTGAATTTGGGAATTGTGGGCATATAACATGCTTTGACTGAGGAGTAAAAGACACCAACAAGAATTTTCAAATTCAAGGGAGATATATCAATCTTTTTATTTCTAGTTTATTTTTTTGTTTTATTTTCCTATTGATCTCTGGACATTATTTCTATGTTGCATGAACTAAATTAGTTAATAAACATGAGTAAACTTAGGAAGCATAAGTGAACTATGAGAGTTCACAATTATTTTGCTAACATGATATTGCATTGAACCTTGTTTAGAGAATATGATTGCTCGTTTGATTGATTTTCTTTTTGAGGATTTTTTTGATAATACTTTGATTTAGAAAATAGGAAATAGAATTCTAGCTTGATACCATAACATGTGAGGTTCGAGCCTAAACAGTATGATTTTTTTCTTGAGAGACATCACTGTAGTGGTACTCTAAAACTTGCTCTGTTTCTCTTTTGATGCATGCATAGATTGAAAGGATAAAGCCATTTTATTCTTTCTAACCACTTGGCCAAATGGACCACCTGAAAATATTTTCATTGCTAGCTCTTTGAGATTGAAACTTATTTTGTTTGATTTATCCTACACCGAATTTAACTTTATCCATATCTTCCTACCTTTAAATGAAAATTATGCAATAGAAAGAAGAAGTAGTGAAAAAAGTATGTGAATTGAATGAATTTGCGCTGGATTAATGTGTTTCAATTTTATACAAGAAATCTAGCTACTTCCCAAATATTCAAACCCTCATACCAAGCCACATTGCAACCCTGAAAAGACCTTTTGATCAATTTGTGCATGACATTTGTCTCCTTAATTTTAGGAACTTGAGAATTGGATCAAGCTTATGGAAGTACTATTACACTGATGGACTAAGTGATTAAACCCCAAATACTAGAGTGTTTCGTGTTTTGTTTATCCTAGTGAGGGATTTAAGAACTCGCACCACTAAATTAGGAATTTTAATGAGTTATTCCATAATTGACATAGGGTAATTAGAAGGAAACAATAATAATTAATATTAAGTCACGTTTCGGAAGAAAAGTGCAAATACCGAGTATTTCACGGTATAAATGGGTACCGATGAAGTAACTTAAAAAAATAAATTTAAAATATAAATATTTTTAGAAAATTGTCTATGATAAGAAAAATAAGTATGAGAGAAAAATAATTAATAGAGCACATAGAACTAATATTGACATATTACGGTCAGTGTCATAAGTGTAAGAACCCGCACCGTTAATTAAGGAAATTAATTAATTAAATATGAGAATTATGAAATAATTCCATAATTGACCCTAATAATTATTATGAGACTTAAATAATTATAGTAAGTGTGAAATAATACTGGAAGTCACTTTTCGGACGAAAAATGCAGATACCGGTTCTGCTACTCGGTATAAATGTGTATCGATGAAGTATACCGAAAAATTATAATAAGTGCATGAATATTCCTAGAATATTATAGGACTTGTAAAACGAGTTTCAAGTTAAAATAATGATCGAACTGGTGCCAGAACTGATATTAGCTATGGAAAAGCGCCTACCGGAAAGGTGTTGCGAAAAATAAAATAAAAATATGAAAAATCTTAGAAAAATGAGTAGGATCAGGATCCTAAGTTTAGGATTAAAATACTAAGCGTAGAAATTAGCGCTAATACAGTGCGATTAAGACTAAGTGGACTATAAGTGCAACTTTTGCACAGAACCCTAGGCCATATTGGCTTCCTACGTGAGTGCTCCAGCAGCCGAGTGTCTTTCTTCTTGTCACCTTCACTTTCCCTCACTATCTTGAGGCAAAGATGCCATTTTTACTCATGATTTCTCTACCAAAACACCATTACCTTGTGTGAGTTGGTCTAGTGAGGATGTGGGTGGCTTCATTGCTGAGTTGTAGCCTCTGGTTATGTGGGTGGAGGAGCTGAGTTTGAGAGTTAGCTTGAGGGAGCTTGGTTTTAACACTTTGGAGCATCCAAGGGGTGATCTTTGATACAAAGAACTAACCTTTGATCACCATTTTCGTACACATTAAAGTCAGAACTGTAGAGGAAGTTTGATGAGCTCCAAGAGCACCCCTTTTCTGAGTTGTGAAGCCTTGTGTATGTTCTTGAACCTTGATCATGAGTTTTATGCTTAAAGGTGGTGTATTGGCATGTTTAATGGGTTAAACTAGTAACCAACCAGTATATGAACCTAAATGGGCTTAAAGATGCTTGTTTTAACATTTAGAATTGGTAAAAGTTGAACCTTTGATGGATCTCTTCGCAAAATGCAAAATCTGCATTCTGTCGCGAAATATCCTGATATGGATATCCGGATATTGATATCCAGATATGGGGTCTGTAGATATCCGAATATGGATATCCGGATATGATATCTGGATATAATATCCGGATATTGTCCCGACAAATATCCAGATATTTTGGGTTTTCGAAGAACAGTAACTGCACTGTTCATACAGAAGGCTAGTAAGGGTTTGTGGACCCTATATTGATGAAGTGGGACTTCTATAATAATTAAACTAAGTCAGAATCTATGTGATTAAGGGCTTATGGCTTTGTGAGAAGCCTAAAGACATGAAACGTAAGGAAAGGCGTTGTCTTTGTATCATATACTTGTTGAGTATGATTACTCTGTGTGTGGACATTGAGCTAGTGTGGACTCTTGGCATTGGATAGTTAGCTTGCAAGGTAAGCTTTCGTGTCCTCGGTTTTGCTATTATTTGGTTCCACCATGTCCCATGGAGGGATGATTTATATGCATGCTGTGTTTACATGCTTTTATAATTGGAAATGCTTTTGAGCTGATAGGCGCAATGGCTTATAATATGTATGTGTTGTTTCCACTTAGACGGTAAGCCTAAGTATGTGGCGTCATACAAGATGGTGGGACTGTGGGTGGGTGCAAGTGGCATCTTGCATTATGTGTGGGTAATAGACGTATTCCTGCATTTCTCTAATCAGTAGAATAGTTTTGGCACAAGTGGCATCTTGCAAGTGGCATCTTGCATTATGCTTTTAGCTTCATTTTATGGTTATTTGTGTTGAGACTGTTGTTGGGCTTGTTGCCTTATTTGGTGAGCATGAGGATTGTCTATGCCATATTGATTTGACTATGTCTTGTTTAAGTTTTGAGTTGTAATAATATATCTGGATATTGTCCGGGCTATATATTGTAGTTTCGTGACTTAGATACTCACTTTATATATATATTGAGGTATTTTAGTTAGTTTTCTTTGCAATTTACATACATGCAATGTTTTTATGAAAATGATTAAGTAATCAACTTGGCTAAGTATAATGACGTCATAATTGAATGAAAGAAAAAGTTATTCCGCATTTTAAATTAATCGTGGCTTAATACGATGACATGTTAACAAACCGGGTATACACGGGGTGTTATAGTAAATGACTCAAGACCCTTATTTCTTTTTAACATAACCTACATAGCAAACTATTGCAGAAACCTAAGAGTAACCTTCTCCTCTTCTCCAAGTAATCAACCTTCCATTTAGACTCCATGATCCTTTTCTTCATGGAAATACAAGGGAAATAGTTAGGGGTTATCTTAGAGCTTTAAATAATAAAGAAAGTGTAACACCTCGTATATATCCGGTAATGTTATCATACTATCGTATTAAGCTGCGCTTAATAAAAAAACGCGGAATATCTTTTTCTTTTCAATTATGATGTCATTATCATTACCAACTTGCTTATTAAACAGTTAATAAAAACATTGCCCGTATGTAATTGCAAATAACAGCTAACTGGAATACCTCAATAATTAAATAACATAAGTATTTGTCTATAGTCACGGAACTACAACACGTAGACCGGACCAACTATCAGATTATACAACTCAGCCAGATTACTATCATAAGTGACATGGACAAACCCCATGCTCACAAATAAGGCCACATGGCCCAACATCAGTCTCAACATCAATAGCATAAAATAAATGTGCGGAAAACATAAACAACATCCAATCCAGTCATGCTATCATCAAGGCAGTCATAACAATAATCATCAATCATGCTCTAGCCTCTTGCCACCAGAGACATCAGCCCCCATACTACCTCAACCTGAAATAAGCATTCCCCAACGTGGGGTGAGATCTCTAAACAAGAAATCTCAGTAAGACAAGGGGTCCTCAAGGAACTTCCTCCCCAAGCTCACTTACATGTGCAATATAAGTTTAAAAGAAGTTCATCATCATCAGTTCTAAAACAATGCAATGCAGCAGATAATCATGTCATGTGTGTCAATACTATTCTACTGGCCAGAGAAATGCAGGAATATGTCTATCTCCTACATATAGTGCAAGACGCCACTTGCATCCACCCCGGATCACCGTATTGTATGACGTCACATACTCAGGCTTACCGTCAAGATGGAACAATACATGCATATTAAAAGTCATTACATGTAAAGTTCAATCAACATTTCATATGTTCAAAAGCATGTAACACAACATGCATATACCATATCCCTATGGAACATGATGGAACCACAACATGGCTAAACCGAGGACACGAAAGCTTACCTTGCAAGCTAACACCCAAAGCCAAGAGTCCACAAGCTCACAGTCCAAACACAGCAAAATCACAATCTGTTATGGACCAATATGATATCAATAATTATGCATCTCAAGCATACAACTAAAAGACAACGCCTTTCTTTTACGTATTAGGTCTTAAGGCTCCATACCAAGCCATAAGCCCTTAATCACTTGATTCTGACTTAGTTCATTAATTACAGAAGTCCAACTTCCTTAATCTAGGGTCCACAAATCCCCAATAGCCTACTGTTTGCAGAGAAAAGCTACTGTTCTTCAAAATCCCACAGAATATCCGGATATTCCTCGTGGCATATCCGGATATGCAATATCCGGATATCTCACTGACCATATCCGGATATACAATATCCGGATATCAAGGTCCCATATCCGGATATCTGCTCGACAAATATCTGGATATTTCACGACAGAATGCAGTTTCTGCATTTCGTGAAGATATCCTTCCAAGGTTCCATTTTTAACACTTCAAAACGTTAAAGCATGCATTTTTATACCCTCTTAGGTTAACATACCAGTTGGTTACTTACTTAACCCATTAACATGCAAAGATAACACCTTTAACCCATTAAAACACATGATCAAGGTTGGTACAACTCACCAAAGGCTTGAAACAGAAAATGGAGGTGCTCTTGGAGCTCACAACCAACTCCAAGGTTCTGACTTTACACCAAACGAAAATGCTTTCCTAAAAGGTTGGTTCTTTCTACACAAAGGTCACCACTTGGACCTCAAAATGCCACAACTATGGCTTCCAGCCCTCGAACCACCCAAGGCCAGCAACCTCACCAACACACAGAGGCTGGAAACTCTGAAGTACACACTCACACTTCCTCATCATGCATGCTCTCAACTGTTTTGGAGAAGAAATGTGAAGGAAAAGACCTCAAGGTTCAAGAAATGGTGAAGAGGAGTGCAGAAGGCACCAAGTCAGCAAGGTGGCTCCAAACTCAGAGGAAATCCACGTAGGAAAAGAGGCACCTAGGGTTTTGTGCCCTTAACATGCATATAAATAGCCAAAACACTTAAACGCGCAGTATTAGCCTTAATAGCTACGCAAAATATCTTGATCCCAAACTTTGGAATCTTAACCTACTCATTTTTTTAAGATTTATCATATTTTTATTTTATTTTTCTGAGCACCTTTCCGGTACGCGCTTTTCCATAGCCAGTATCAGTTCTGGCATCAGATCTCATTATTTTGACTTGAAACTCATTTTACAATTCCTACATATTATTCTAGTAATTATCATGCACTTATTATAATTTTTCGGGATACTTTTTCGGTACGCATTTATACCGACTAGCAGAACCGGTATCCGCACTTTCCTTCCGAAAAGCGACTTTCAGCATTCTTACCCGCTAATTATAATTATTAAAGCCTCGTAATAATTATTAGGGTCAATTATGGAACTATTCCCTAATTATCACAATTCATTCATTAATTACCTTAATTAGCAGTGCAGGTTCTTACAGAAAGGAGGGTTCTTGTAGGTCCCTAGTCCTCACATAACTTCTGTCCACTAAGACCCACGAAAATGGCTTCACCAAAGGTGGTTCTTTCTCCACAAAAACTTCAAAATAACGTATGGTGATACCCCAACACCCCCAAAACGAAAATGGCACACTTCAAGACCCCATGGCAGCAACCAAGATGTTGTTTTTATGCCACAAATTCAAACTTTGAGGTGCTACTACGACAAGGGATGAAGGTTAGAAGGTTTGTAAGTGTTTGATGTTTACCTCGAGAGAGAAGAATACAATCTTGAAAAAAGATGAGTGTGGCTGTCATTAGAGAGATTGTGGAGCCTTTATGGTTTCTAAAAAAAAAAGTAAAATGAGGCACAAGGTTAAGAAAGAGGGGTTTTAGTCACTTTGGATAGGCTCCACCAACCCTATTATGCATTAACAAACTTATCACGCCCGATATTAGTTCTAATACCTCTACTAATTATTTTTCTTCCAAATTTTACATTACGACCTAGACATTATTCTATGAATATTCATAATTTTATATTAATTTTTTGAGTTACTTTGGCGATATCTGTTTACACTACGAAATACTCAATTTTTGCACTTTTCTTCTGAAAAGTAGATTAAAATTAATTATTATTATTTTCTTTTAATTATTCTTCATCAATTATGAATTATTTCCTAAAATCATAATTAACTCATTAAAATGCCTAATTTAGTGGTGCGAGTTCTTATATTCACCTCACCTTTTAAATCATAATTATTATTATCCATTGTCACCACTGGTACCACCACCATGCCACCATTACCATCATCATCGCTGCAACCACTGCTGTCACCACCACCAACATGCTATCACCACAACTACCATCACCACGTCATCGCTATTGCCTCCATCACCACGCCACTACCAGTACCACCACCACCATTGTCACCATTACCACCACCGCCAAAGTCGTCGCTGCCGCCGTTACCACCACAAACATGTCACAACCACCACCACCACACCATATGAAAAGGAAAATGATGATCCGAAAAAAATTATGCATAAAAAGAATGATTTTTTATTCTATTATTTGTGTTATTGAACGCAATTCTCATTCTCGGAATAAAAATAAAACATGTTATTAAACATTTTTTTTTCTCAGAAATTGTTCCAAGACAAATAAATTGACAATAATTGTTTTTTTTATAAACAATGTCAGGAAACAGAATGGTTATCATATACATCCTAAGTATTAAGGGCATGTTTGGTATAATGTATAAGGGCTGATAGTATAAGCTTATACTATATCTTATGACATTTTCAGGTGTTTGGTGTGACCATCGTATAGTATAAGCTTATACAACAGAATCCCTTAATACATCAAAACGATGTATAACTTAATCCGACCTAAGGGAGAGGGATTAGGCCTGATAAGGGATTAATGTATTAACATCGTTGAACAGTGAAATTCTTAAAAATTAATATATTATTTTAAGATTAATATATTAAAATAAAAATTAATTTTTATTATATGAAATTTTAAAATATTGAATATTCGTTTTTTAAAAATTAATTTATTTTTTGGACACACTAATCAAATTTTTTTATAAAAATTAATATCATATGATATTTTTTGAAGAATTATATAAATTCTTTATTAAAAGATATTTTTATTAAAAAATTATTTTTATCCTATCTAGTATTATATAATGAAAATACAAGATGATATATCTTATGCAATATATTATTTTACACAATACCATGCCAAACGCTGGATAATATTAAAATTCATTCAGGTCTTATACAATCAGGCCTTATACTATCAGGTCTTATACTATTAGACTTTATCCTATACTATGCACCAAAGATGCCCTACATTTATTTCTTGTAAAGTCTCAGTTCATGATCTTTGAGAAAATGATGCCGGGTCAACATGACATTTTTATATAAGAATAATTTACAGTTAAGGAAGTATTTTTTTTAATAATTACATTTTATGAATGATAAAAATGCAAATTGATGAAATTACTTGCTTAAAAAATGAAACACAATCTCGATGGAGCAATTAGGTGGATGTTTGGCGTCCAATTTACTTTATTTTGATTCATTCAATATCGTTTAATTAAGCTATAGTTTTCAACCTTCAAACTGCGCGCAGAGTCAAGCCAAACGTTCTCTTCTTCTTCTTTTTTTTTTTTTTTTTGAAAAGCCCAAACGTTTTCTTCTAATCCAATAGAGGGCACAACACAGGTCAAAACATAAGGCGCGTACGTGCCCTATATATATGTATGTGTTTGTTGCTGCTTCATTCACCATATCTATATCAGAAACTCTCATTTTCTATATACCAATCTGTTTCCTAAATATTCAAGACAGCAAAATCAGAATAAAGGCAACTTGTGAAAGTACGCATACAAATTAAGGGCATTTCGTTTCGTTATTCAGTTACTGTTTCAGAGATGTCTATCTCGTCTTACAGTTATAGGAGGATCATCTTCATAGTGATGCTTATCATATTCTTCATTTTAGTTGCCTCTCCTCAATTTGGAGCAGCATGCAGGCCATTACAGGATGGGCTTTTGTTGCAGACCCTTCGAGGCCCTTCGAAGCCATCAAGTCCAGATCCAATTCATACGTAAAAGGCATATCGTACCTTCAAATGAACAAGCCTACGTACATGCATGCATAGATAATTAACTTGGGGTTCGTTCATGCTTATCAGGAGTTCTTAAACAGTTAAAGTTGACAAATATATAACCATTTTTTTGTTTTTAGTTTTACTCGCTGGGAATTAACAGCCACAGCAAAAATTATTGAGTTCCCATGCAAATAGTCAGTTTGTTATACATTTTCAATTTGTAATTATTATGCAACAGAAGTTGTAACATTCGTTTATTGAAATAAAACCATGTGATTACTTTTATGAATAACCTGATGTTGTTTACATATCATTTTTGTTACATCTTTATTATGTTACTTATTTTTTTGGATAGTATACAAAACAAGAAAAACATACGTTCTAATAGACGATTTTTCTACTTTTTTCAAGTAGGATTTATTTAATGTACCATATATAATCATAGAACACCGAATAGAAGGGACCTAGCTAGCTAGTTTTTTTTTTATATGTACAGCCAAACATATATGTACATAGTCCTCCAATCACATGCTAATAAGAAACGGGTCTATTCTAATTATAATTAGCTAATCATGATCAATCTGTTTTTATAAAACTCAAACATTATTAATTAATGATAATATGTAATAGAAAATATTCTTAATTTTTTTTTCCAAACAAAAAAGGTGTGAAGATAGCGTGATACTTCTAATGTGTAAAATAACTTTTTTTTTTTTTTTTTGGTAGACAATGTGTAAATAACTTAATTCATATGAGTAATAGTTATAGTGTGATACACATCGGGACATGCATGCACATTAATGCACCACCTTAGTCTTTGTAGATTATAATTTGTTATAGCTGCCAGTCATGTATGAATTAAGTTGTAACAGGCATGTCAATGTACCATTTTTTTTAGTTAATCCAATCCTAATTACTTCTTTGAGACGAGTTGGCTCCTCTCGGTATTCCCACAAGCTTTGATTCTTTGAGTCGGCTATGAGACTAATCAGGAGTGCGAGACGGGTCAATGATAAAGATATTTAAACCCCTGCCAAAGATGACATATGAGGATCGAACCGAGACCTTTTTTCTTTCCGCTTATTCAGCTTTCCGCTTATTTTTCTTTCGACGGAATTCTATTTCCGTCGAAAATCTTCGACGGAATGCGAATTCCGTCGAAAATTCCACATAATATAATATCTTTTTCTTTTATTTTTTTTGAAAAGTTTTCGACGGAATTCTATTTCCATCGAAAAATCTTCGACGGAATCCAAATTCCGTCGAAAAGTCCACAAAATATAATTTCTTTTTCTTTTATTTTTCTTGAAAAATTTTCTCCGGAAATCTATTTCCGTCGAAAATCTTCGATGAAATCCGAATTCCGTCGAAAAGTCTACTAAATATAATTTCTTTTTCTTTTATTTTTTGAAAAAATTTCAACGGAATTCTATTTCCATCGAAAATCTTCGACGGAATCCAAATTCCGTCGAAAACTCCACTAAATATAATTTCTTTTTCTTTTATTTTTGAAAAGTTTTCGACGGAATTTTTTTTCCGTCGAAATTTTTTGACAGAATCTGAGTTCCGTCGAAAATTTTGGACCAAAAACTGATTCCGTGGAAAATTCCATCAATAATTTTGACGGAATTTTTTCCGTCGAAAATTTCCGTCGATAATAAAGACTTTTCTAGTAGTGTAATATACCTTTTTTTGTAGTAGTATATATGGCAGTTAAAAATAAAAGTTTAGAGATTCCGAACAAAAAAAGAAAAAAAGAGAAAATGTGAAAAATGAGTGCAATCTCTAAAATAAATGCATTTACAGGACTCGCGTTGTTGGGATTTGTAAATACCTGATTTATGGTGAACAATCAATTGTAAGTGATTTGTGTAAAATACCTGATGTTATTGTTATATGTGGTACGTTGGCATGCAACAAAGACGTTGTTGTTATTTATGTGTGATTCAATATCGGTGGATTAACAAGATCGCGCATGATGATAACGACTGTCTTTTGATTTCAGCTTGGATTTTGATTTGTTCGAAAAGTACGTCTGGTCAAGTTACTTATTCAAAGGAAGAAAAAGGTTTTGTTGTCAACGGAAAACAATTAATTACATTTAAGGATTTTATAATTCTCATTTAATATTAGAATTCAATTTTTCCTATACCTCTTCAATTTTCGTGCTGACATGGGTCCTACATGTAATTTTTTCTTACACATGGGTACCACATACTTTTTATTTCTATAATATGAGATTTCAATTCTCATTCAAGATTAGAATTATAAAACCCTATATATTCAAGATTAGAATTATAAAACCCTATATTTAATGGTATTTTTATTTCCATTTCCTTTACTACGGCTTGTTCTTTGTTGAAAAGTGAAAACTATATTTGCGTGTTGGTGAAATGACTAATGTATAATAATAAAATAGAATTTTAGTATTACACCAAAAAAAGAAAGAAAAGAATTTTAGTAGTTGACTTATCTAACAGAACTCGTGATTTTAATATTGTTTGGTGCCCAAGGTGCTGTATTTGAATTTTGATTCGTTCAATTTTCAACCTTAACGTTCAAGTTCAAACCATGCATATTACTCAGTCAAGCTAAACGAGTACGTAATACCACCAAAGGCTCCGTTCATATATATGTGTATGTGTGTTCCACAACCATATATCCCCATCTCAAATATCACTTCTAACGAAAAAAAAAACTCGTCCAAAAGCTCGCAAGAGGCAAAAGCATATATAACAAAGGTTTAGAGGTACATTTTCACAGAGAGTTATTAGGCATGGCTTACAAGAGGATCCTTTTCACAATTATAGTAATCATCTTCACCATTCTGGTCGCTTCTTCTCAACTTGGAACAAGCTGCAGGCCTTTACATGATGATCAATGGTCGAGGGAATTTGATAGTCTTCTGTTTCAGTTCCTTCCACGAGGTCCTTCGAAACCATCATCTCCCGATCCTATTCATCCCTAATAATCCCATGTTTAAAGATGTTAAGCTTACATTCTTTTTTGTAAATGACTCACCTAGCCTTTTCATTATTGCTCACCCATACAACTTATAAAGATTCTTTTATTCATGTATTTTTTTCGCTGATGAGTTCACGAAATATGTAATAAAATCTTAACCCAAATTGCTGTCATATTAATTCAGGCACACATTATATACATTTGAAGATTCAAAGCAATCATATTTGTGTTATTGTTCCAAGCATTCTACTATCAATTTGTAACGTTTTTGCTCATTAAGTAATTCATATTAAATTGAAGCCTAGTAAATGGCACCTTGTATCAAGGAGTGTAAATGGGTTAGCCGGCCTAACATGCGCCTACGGGCTACGACTAGGCTTAATTAGACTCGCCCTATTACATATAGTCAAATAAAACGGGTTCGCGCTAAAAAAAAAGTATATAGAAAATAGATCATAGGCTTTATTTTACATGCCGAGCCTATAAGCCTACATGTCAGCCTATATCATATTATTTATTTTAAATAAATAATAAATTATTATTTTAATAATTTTGAATAATAAAATAATATTATTTTAATTATTGAATGTAAACAGGCTAACATACCTTGGCCAAAACTTTTGATTTTTAAATATAAGTGATCAAAGCAGACTTATAATTAAAGTCCATTTTTTGAAATTCCTGAGAGATAAAAAAATACACATCCTTTTGAGCCTCCACAAGACTAATAAACCAAATTATATCTAAAGTATTTTAGATAGGACTATTTAAGTCGAAGCTTAGACGAGTCTAACCTTATATCCCTACTTATATGCATGCATTTAAAAGTTTCAAAAGTATATCAAGCCTAGCTAATTAATGTAAATTTAATATTTCGGTCGGATAAAACAAAAACTAAACGAGTGTTTTAATTTATTTCGTCACATTTTTTTTATGTAATAATAGACTTGACATATATTTATAATATTATTGGTTTCACATGTCAATATTACAAGGAATATAAAATAAAAATTCAAGTTTCATTAATTATAGTGTGGATTTTTATATCACTAATTAATCATGTATTAATTAATAAGTTAATAAAAGAGTTTAATTTATTTTTCTGGGCAAATAAATAGTTTAATTTTTTAATAATGTGTTAACATATAATTAAATAATAATATTAAAAGTTAACAATCAATTAAATTTAAATTCGGAATCTATTCTGTTTTTTTAGTAGGCAGCTATTCTGTTTTTTAATTAATGCAAAGTTTTAGACTTGTATGTAATTAGAGCTTAATTATATTACCGGAAATTATACACTAACGACCTATATATGTTGCACTGACACGGGTTACCACACAACACTCCAACATATTAATTCTAAAAATATTATATTTCGATATATTATTATTATTAGGACATGTTTTGATATTACCACATAAATATTTTTAATAGTATATATTATATTCATTCAATAATTTAACCAAAAAAAAACAAAAGACTAAACTCATAATATCCATCAATTTTGCAAAGAGACATAAAGATATCCCAAATATTTATATTAAACTCAATAATATGGTAATCGTAATTCAACGAATCTAATAGTTGAAACTAAAAACTTAACGCAACTTTTGAATCTTTTTTTAAGTCTATGTAACACGCGTTGGAATGTCGGAAAATGTCGAATATGACACTTCAAATTTTTTAAAATATCGATGCAACAAACCTAGCCACATCATTAACAAATTATTGTAGTATTCATTCCATAATTAATCTAGCTACTAGGCTAGTTCTATATCTCAACTCGTATGTGGGAAATAAGAGTATGATCTAATGTCTTATGGAGGAGCCGGTAGTTCATGTTTGTCCATTCTTTACATATAGAAATAATAGAAAATGTATAACGGTGAAATGATGGATGCGAATTACTTCATTTTCTTTTCCAGCTTATTGAAAAAGATGAAAGATAGCTTAAATTTGAGGTTTCCCATTTTTCAGGTATTTGACTCTTGACCAAATGTTTAAATATTGAACGAGTCATATATATATATATATATATCACGGGAAATGAGTTTTTCCCATCATAATTGTATACCTTTTAAAAGAAAGAGAAATTTATACCAAAAAAAAAAGAAAAAAAGAAAGAGAAATAATTCGTATTAAAAGTATGTTTGTTCTATTTTATTATCTAAAAAAATGTAAAAAAAAATAAAAAATTGTGTAAAATAACATTCTCCATATAACACTTAAGTCCATATAACTAGGGGTGTTCATCAACTTATCCAAACTGATTTAAACCGCAGTAACTGAATCGAATAAACCTAAAACCAAAACACCGAAAATCGAAAAAAATCGCAAAATTTAATTGGATTGGATCGGTTTTCGGATTGGTAGATGAAAATCGATCCAATCAAAACTGATACAATCAAAACTAATCCAAGCATAGCCCAAAAATTTCTAAACTCAAGACCCGTTAACTCATCAACTAAACCCAAGAAAAAACCTAGTCACATCTTATCAATAAAATTTCTTGTATGTAGAGTTTCATATCTCATTGTCCAAAAATAAAATAAAATATATTATCGTTTACTTATCCTTTTGTATTTAAAAATACAAAATTACAAAGCCAATATATAGAAAAAAAATGTTATTTGCACAATAATCATGAAACAAATTTTAGGATTTTCAAAAAACCGAAAATCGATCCAATCTAAACCAAAAAAATTTGGATCGGATTTGAAAAAAAATCCAAACCGAATGGATGATTACATGATCAAAGCAAAAGGATTGAATCAGATGATTTTTGCTTCCAAAATACTCCAGCATTTAGAAATTGGTTAATCGGTAAAGATACGTGTACTTGATTCCCCGCCCAAGAAAGAGACCCGAGTCCTAGTAGCCCTGCCAAATGGTGATTCAACATAGATTCTACATCTTGGAACCAAGCCAATTTTGGGGCAGCTTTGTGATAATGAAACCAACCAGCAAAAAGCATTAAGGCTGCAAAAACCAACCAGCTTTGTTGCACACATTCACTCCGAAATTCCCTAAAGGGCAAGAGAGACTAAAAAGGCGATCAAATCCAGACCACGAACACCCCTACATATAACTATAATTTTTTTAGACAGATATAATAATATAATATTATAATATAGAGATACTTACCACCAGGTGGTTATTTCTAAATAGGATAGAACTCAATTTGAGGTTGCTTAGAAAATAACCTGACTTCTTTCACCTTAGCAGCATTTTGTTTTTCTTACCATTCCTCCCCTTGTTTGGGAAAATATAAATTTAAGCATGAATTTTTTATATAATTTGCTTTTAATTTTCTTAATCAACATATTGAAAGTAAAATATATCTATTCTCGATATATTATCCAGCATAGTTGTATTAAATCTTGCAAGTACATAATCTTCTTTATTCCGTTGCAGAACGAATTAGGAGCATTGTGCTGCCACTACCATTATAGCATTCCACGAAGCTTAAGTACAACCACATACACTAGTATGATCATGTACACATATGGTTCAGTATCATATAAATAATAAAACATTTAATATATTAAAAAATGAAAGTATTTATTAATTTGTTCCTTATATAATTAAAACATTAATAATTTTTAATCCCTCCCATTATGACACAGAAATTTATTAATCGATAAAAAAGTTTTCTCCAAGACTACAAATCTCTTTCAAAATTTGATATTAAAATACCTTTGCTAAATTATTTCTTTTTATTAAAATAATAAGGTGACAAAAGTAGGAGTTATCGTATTTATCGTGACTTATGAGAAACGCATATGTATATATTCAAAAGGTTATATCTATTTCAAAAAAGAAAAAAAAAAAAAAAAAGGTTATATGGTTGGAGCCCGCGAAATCCATGCGCCACGGGGAGGGAAGAGTGCGAGCCACAAGAATTTCCACAAACATGGCGAATTTGCAGGGTCCTCTGAGATTTCCGCTTCCACAAACCCCAGTACCACACCGACACCACACTCCTCCAATCGCGCAGCACAAAGACGAGCAAAATTTCTGTGTTCATCTACCATTAATCTCATTGCCTCTGATTTTCACCACATTCTCCCGCAGCAACTTTTGTTGCAATGAACTCCGATCTGTTAAGAATTTCAAGCATAGCGCGAATCTTGATCCAAGATCGGCTGCGATAGTTCGAGTTGAAGTTCAATTCTCGATCCATGATTTCAATCCGTTGAAAATGTACACGCGTGGTTCTGTTGGCCTGTGATTCCTATTCAGCCAAGGTTCATATCTAAGAAATGGTAATTGAGTTCCCGCTTCTTCTACTGCATCAATTTTGGTTAGTTGATAGAATCTGCCGCCAAAAAAGTATGTTAGTGTTATGATGATGAATAATTTGATGATTCTCGCTTCTTTCGATTAGACTGATATACCCTACCTCTGTATGAATATCCTTAGTTGATAGATTTCTCAGTGAAAAAGTGTGTTAATGTTCGATTTTTCCCCCAATTAGTTGTGAATATTTTTTTACAGATCTTGAAATTCTTCATAATTTCCATGTCAAGAGCTATGGAATTCCAAAATCATGTTTTAGGTATTTAAAACATAGAGTTGGAATGGAATTTTCTGCCATCCAAGGCAGCAGCAGGGCATTCAGGTGTTGGCCAGGAGGGGGGTGCCAAGATTATGCTGACAATCTCTCTCTCTCTCTCTCTCTCTATCTCTCTCTCTCTCTGCAATGTCCAACCTGAATATCGAATTTTGATTTGTTTTCAGATCAGTGCTATGTTAGTTGCTCTGACAGTAACCTTCCTACTAGAAGTGAGAGTCTAATCTGTAGGAAATATCCTTATCCTATTCAAACGTTCGTGAAATAAACGAATAAAAATTAAAGTGTTATAAATTTAATTAAAAAAATAAATTCACTTCAATAAATAATCACATCCACATTTTCTTATTTGCTTTTTATTTTCATCGACTCTTATCTCAGCATTTTTTCATTTTAACTTTGTGTTTGAAACTTTTTAGATATGAAAATGAAAATTATGCAGAAATTTTACTCAAACTTCAAATATGTCCCTGCACATCAAAGGCCTTTAACATAAACTATGGAGTAGAAACTATTTCTTAAAACCCATATATACCTGAGCAGATAATGTTATTTTCTGGGTCGATATCACATGGTCCCTACAAAAGGTACTTCAAGCACAACAAACTGGCCCTCTTTTTCTCTGTTGTGGCTTTAGATTTATACCTTTATATGTTGATAGATATTGATAAAACCCTGGAAGGTAATTTTATGTTAACAAAATGGAATACATACAGATTGTTCTTTGCTATATATATATTGATTCAAATAATTGATTAATCATCTTGGAATTTTCTATATTCTTCTTGGTTCTACATACAGATTGTTCTTTAGCTTTTTTAAATATCTTATAATCCAAGAACTTTCTTAAAACTTTTGATTACAAATGATACAGGGCATTCCAGAAAACATTGTTGTCGGTTCTCATGTTTGGGTTGGAGATCCAGAATTAGTCTGGATTGATGGACAAGTGCTGAATATTAATGGGGAGGAAGCTGAAATTCAAACTAGCAATGGGAAGAAGGTAAATTGAAATATTTTATAGGTTACAGACTCACAGCTTTTCAGTCTTATGTTTCTAGTTGTCTCTAGTTCCACTTTGTGATGACCTAATTTTTAAGGATTCTCAATATTTCAACTCAGACTTTATGTCACTCCTCACTTCTCAAGAACTATAAATCTATAAAAAAGCAAATTAAGAAGCGGTCTGAAGACATCAATTTGAGCACTTATTTCTGTCAAGAGACACTGCACCGATAAGACTAAGAGTACAACTGGTTTTATTCTCATTAGCAACAATGCTGCACACAAGTATGGTGATGTTTTCTGGATCAGTTATCTTCTATTTTATTTCCATGTTCATTAGGTTTTTTCCCGTTTGTCAAAATTATATCCCAAGGATACAGATGCTCCTACTGACGGAGTTGATGACATGACCAAGCTTGCTTATTTGCATGAGCCAGGAGTGCTGCATAATTTGGAAAATAGATACAAGATCAATGAAATATATGTAAGATTAGCCCCACATTCAGTTTGAAATCAGTTAATGTTCTCCCTTATGGAAGACAATGACTTACTACTGCAGCTATGGGCATCTCTTGTGTGATAATTTGACATCATGGCAGACTTATACTGGAAATATTCTTATTGCAATCAATCCCTTCCAAAGTCTTCCACACCTGTATGATGCTAATGCGATGAAAAGCTACAAGGGAGCAACAGTTGGAGATTTAAGCCCACATGTTTTTGCTATTGCTGAAGCAGCATATAGGTGAGTTTGCTCTGATTTTACTGTCAAATTTTCTTTGATTAAATGGTATTCTTATTGCCCCCTGCTTGCTTAAATTAGGGAAATGATTACTGAGGAGAAAAGCAACTCTATTCTGGTTAGTGGTGAGAGTGGCGCTGGGAAGACAGAAACCACCAAAATGCTTATGTGTTACCTGGCATATTTGGGTGGTCACACTGCATCTGAAGGACGGACTGTTGAACAACAAGTACTAGAAGTAAGAAGGTTATCTAACTCTGGATTATGGTTGCTATTGCTTCTATATGTTTGGTTGTGGTTTATATTGAGACATTGTTTGAACCTGCATTCATGCTCTTGGCCAGAGCAAGAACAACTTAGCGATACCAGGAAACATAGCGTTTAAGATATTGTAAAGAACCAATTTAAACTAAAAGCTTAAGCTGTTGGGTGAGGCTACTTTAATGGTTTTATATATTTCTAATCCGCCCCCTCACACAAGAGCCCACTGGGCTTAAAGAGTGTATAATACACAGGCCCACCTATCAGTGCTAAGAAATTCCACAAGAGAAAGTGGGGAGCGGTGAGGATCGAACCCGTGGTACCGAGACTCTGATACTATGTAAAGAACCAATTTAACCCAAAAGCTTAAGCTGTTGGGTGAGGCTACCTTAATGGTTTTATATATCTCTAACAGATACTTAAAATACAATTTTGAAGACATGTAATGAACAATAATGAAGATCAAATATATTACTGATGTTAACTAAACGCTGAAAAAAATGGATTCAAATATGAAGATTTTTAGGCTTAATTAGATAGCTGTTAGCTAATAAATTATTGATTTTTACTTATTGCTAATTTTGTAAATTGTTAATATATCTTGATCTTGATATGAAGGGCCGGCTTGGCTCAGCGGTAAGCTTGCTTGCCGTGGTATGTCAGGTCGCGGGTTCGAATCAGTCTCTCTACAAAAAGCAGGGGAAAGACTGCCTAGAGCATTCCCTTCCCCAGACACTCACGAAGTGGGTATTTGAACTGGGTCGGCCCTTAATATATCTTGATATCTTACACTGCTGCATCATTTGAAAAACACTGGTAACAATGGTTTTTTTATGAATTTAACAGCTCACTTCAAGTTCAAGATGGATCTGACCTATTTTAGGACATTCTAAAATATTGTAGTGACTTGACACTAGAATAATAGGTAACAGACATTTGATGAAGCAAATGAGGCAAATTGGAATGATTTCAAGTGAGTGAGTTTGGTGAAATAGACTGATACAAACCTCTTCCCATTTATCAACAATTATAACAAACAGTAAAGATTTTCCTGAATAACATCAGTTTTCCTTCTTTTATATTCTCAATGAAACAAACTTACAGTATTAACTCTCACTCAACAATGGAGTCAAGTTACTCTTCATTACAAGGAAAACAAAGAAAAAGGTAAATGACAGATAATGAAAGATAGTTGTGCAACAATTATAGAGGTTACACACTCTCCTAATCCCAAGAAGGGCCTTTACTAGTTTCTGCCTGCCTCCTCCATCCATTCCTCCTCTCCTTTATAACTGCCTTCTTGCCACTCCCACTCACAATTCTGTTACAGGGACACAATAGGTATTCCCTAGCTGACGTGGCCTCTCAATTGCTTTCCATGCTTGTGTGCTTAATTTGGGCTCCTTGGGCTTGGGCTTGATTCCCCACTTTTCTAACTTTATTCCTTTTGTATTGTTGGATCTGAATTGTATCAATACTTCCCCTCATTTGAAGAACCTTGTCCTCAAGGTTGAACTGAGGAAATTGAAGATTGATGACCTCAAAATCTTCCCAAGAACTTTCGAATTCAGGCAAGTTAGACCAGCGAATAAGCACTTGAATATTGCCCTGTATAGAGCGCCTCACATTCAGCAACGCCTCCGGTTCCAAAATCAGTTCCCAATCCGCATTTAAAATGCGTGGTAGCGGTTGGACCGTGGATCCGGTCTTGACCGCTTTTTTGAGAAGACTGATATGGAAAACTGGGTGAACCTTACAGTCACTTGGAAGGAGTAACCGGTAAGCCACCTTCCTAATACGTTCCATCACTTGGTATGGACCATAAAACCGTGGGCTGAGTTTCTCATTGATCTTCCGTGCAATAGTTTTTAGGCGATACGGTTGCAAATTGAGATAGACCCAATCACCCACTGTGAATTCTAACTCTCTGCGATGCTGATTCGCATAATGAGTCATCCGATCTTGAGCTTTAAGAAGGTGGTGCTGCAAATCATGCAAAATAAGATCCCTCTCTTGCAGTGACTGAGACACAGCATCAATAGTAGGAATAAAGGTGCCACATTTAAACAGGGTTGGTGGATCTCTACCATATAATCCTTTAAAAGGAGTCATACCCATAGCATCCTTAAACGTTGTATTATACCAAAATTCGGCCCAATGTACCCAGGATGGCCACTGTTTCGGTTTAGTGCAGCAAAAACATCGGAGGTAAGCCTCAAGATACCTGTTAACGACCTCCGTTTGCCCATTTGTTTGTGGATGATAGGCGGTGCTATAATGTAGCTTGGTCCCCACACTTTTAAAAATTTCAGCCCAGAAATTACTCAAAAACACCCTGTCGCGATCGGATGTAATGGTATTAGGGAAACCATGGAGTTTAACTATTTCTTTGATAAACAGGGCAGCCACATCCACAGCTGTATAAGGATGTTTTAACGGGCAGAAATGAGCGTATTTTGTCAATCTATCCACCACCACTAATATGGTATCAACTCCCATGGCTTTCGGCAACCCACCAATAAAATCAAGGGAAATGTCTTCCCAAACTTGAGAGGGCACAGGTAATGGTTGAAGCAACCCAGCCGGATTTAAATTCTGAGTCTTGCATTGCTGACAAATTGCACACCCAGCCACATAATCTTTGATATCCTTTCTCATCCCTTCCCAATAAACAACACCCTCTAGCCTTTTAAACGTCCGGAAATATCCCGAATGGCCTCCCATACCCGTAGCGTGGTATTCTTGCAATAAGGGACCAATAAATTGTGATTTCTTTGGTAACACTAGACGGTCATGAAAAAACAACTTTCCCGCTTTGATCTTGAAACCCGCATGAGCATCTGGTGCAATGAATAAATCTTGCATAATACCTTTGAGTTTCGGATCCTGTTGTATTTTTGCTTCTAATGCCTCAAACTCAGCCCATTGAACTTTAGATAACACACCAAAAAATACTTGTCTAGATAATGCATCAGCCACCAAGTTTTCTTTTCCAGGGTGGTAATGAATCTCAAAATCAAAACCCATTAATTTTGAGATCCATTTTTGTTGATCTTCACTTAACACCTGTTGTTCTGTAAGAAATTTGAGGCTGCGCTGATCCGTCTTGATGATAAAGTGTCGCCCCATCAAATAATGCCTCCATTTTTGCACTGCCAAGACTATTGCCATCAGTTCCTTTTCATAAATAGACTTAGCTTGAGCTCGGAGAGAAAATCCTTGGCTAAGGTAAGCAATGGGTTTGTTATCTTGCATTAAAACAGCCCCAACCCCTTTTCCAGATGCGTCAGTGGTAACCGTAAACACTTTATTGAAATCTGGTAATGCCAACACCGGTAAAGAGCTCATCAATTTTTTTAACCACTGAAAAGAAGCTTCAGCCTCCTCATCCCATCGGAACCCATCCTTCTTCAAACGTTCAGTAAGTGGTTTGGCAATTTTTCCATAGTCCTTGACAAACCTCCGGTAGTATCCCGTGAGACCCAGGAACCCTCTTAGCCCCTTAATGTTGGTTGGGCTGGGCCATGACATCATGGCCTTGATTTTCTCCGGATCGGCCTGAACACCAACAGCAGAAACACAATGGCCCAAATATTCAATTTGCTTCCTGCCAAAACTGCATTTTTTTTTATTTGCCACTAGATGGTTCTGTTTCAACACCGTCAGAACAGTCCTCAAATGATCAATGTGATCCCTTTGACTTTGGCTGTACACTAGAATATCATCAAAAAAAACTAAAGCAAATTTCCTTAAAAAAGGTTTCAGAATATCATTCATTAAAGCTTGGAAGGTGGATGGGGCATTGGTTAACCCAAAAGGCATCACCAAATACTCGTAATGACCCTCATGAGTTCTAAAAGCAGTTTTAGGGATATCCTCCTCCCTCATCCTAATCTGGTGGTAACCGGATTTCAAATCCAGTTTGGAATAGAACTGGGAACCTCCCAATTCATCTAATAATTCGTCCACCATAGGCATAGGGAATTTATCTGGTATGGTGATCTTATTCAAAGCCCTATAATCAACACATACCCGCCAACTTCCATCTTTTTTTTTAACTAGAATTACAGGACTAGAATAAGGACTAGTGCTGTACCTAATCATCCCATTTTCAAATAATTCAGCCACTAACTCCTCTATTTCAGATTTTTGGTAATGAGGGTACCTGTAAGGGCGAATGTTAGGTACTGTGCTACCTGTTTTGAGATGAATAGCATGATCTATTGGGCGGGCCGGAGGGAGTTCTTTGGGAGGACAGAAAATATCTTCAAATTCTGATAGCAAATCCTTCAGCTCTGGCCACGGTTCAGCTTCCCTCTCCTCTTCAGATCGAGACGCTTTTACATAAAACCCCTGACCTTGATCACTGAGAGCTTTGTTGATGGACTTATATGAGATCTCAGTCCTAACACAGGAAGGGTCCCCTTTGATTACTGTCTCCCTTCCTTTTTCCCCATATTTGAGGGTGAGTTCCTTGAAGTTGGCTTTGATCTCCCCCAATTGTGTCAACCATTCTAGACCCAACACCACATCTGCACTTCCAAGCTCAAATAGATATAGATCTTGTTTTATTTGAGCCCCTTGAATCTTAATGCTCACCTCTTTGCAAACCCCCGTGCATCCTATCATCGACCCGTTCCCAATCTCCACTTGATAAGTTGGGGTTTCGGACATCTTCAATCCCAGTTGCTCCGCCATTTTTTTCTTGATGAAGTTGCTTGAAGCCCCACAATCTACCATGACCATCACCTTCTGATTTTCGATCTCCCCCCACACCATCAAAGTTTTGCTTGAAGTGAGCCCTAAAAGACTTTGTAAAGAGAGATGCAAAGCCTTTTCTGGTTCGCTAGTCTCTGGGGATGAAGTATTGACCGGGTCTTCCTCCTTCTCTTCCCCTTCGGCTTCGTCGTCGTCCTCCACCAAGAGCACATGCAGCTGCCGGACTTTACATCGATGTGTTGGATGCCAACGTTCATCACATTTGAAACATAGCCCTCGATCTTGTCGGTCGCGCCATTCAGCTTGCGACAACCGTCGACCAGGGAACGTGTGGTTCTCCGATGATGGCCCTCCACCCCCCGTCGCCGACGACGATGCCTTCGATGTCGGTCCTTCTTTAGGGTTTTCTTTTGGATGGTCTTGGTTCCTTTGCTGCGCGTTTGAACCCATGCCTGACTTAGCTGGTGGAAATGGGCTGTTTGGGCTCGAATGGGTTGAGGCCCAACTCCTCTGGTCGCTTGAGTTGGCCCAACTTCTTGAGTTGGTTGGCCCACGAACGTTCCCACCCGTCCATCCTCTCCCAATTGGACCCAACCCTTCCTCCTTCCATGCATCATTGCGTCGTTCGATTTTAACTGCAAATTTCATCATCTCTGTCAACGATAACAGTGGGGACATCATCAGTTCCTCACGTATACTGCTTCGAACACCATTCAGCCATGCCCCTTTGAGCAATTCTTCGTCTTCAAATCGCAAGGTGCTAATAGTTCTTTCAAACTCCGCCCGAAACTCAGTAATGGTTCCACTCTGTTTTAGGTTGTAAAGAGCACGGTATGAGTTGTACAACATCTCCGATTGAAAACGGCTGAGCAGCTCCCGCCGGAACATTCCCCAGGTAGCATTCGGGTTGCTGCTCTCCCACCATTGAAACCAGTGAAGAGCTTCTCCTTCTAAAACCACCATTACTGCCGCCAACTTCTCCCCCTCTTCTACCCCGTTGATTACGAAATATCTTTCCACTTTGCTTAGCCAACCGAGCGCATCCTCTCCTGCAAAAACGGGGATCTCCAATCGCCTGTTTATATGAGGGTTCATGAAGATCCTCCTTCCATTCCTTCCGTCCGCCTGACCTGATGCTTCATCTTCCTGATGATTCTCATCATCTTGGGACTGATTTCTTCTCCTTCTAGCCAATTCATCCAGCCTCATGATGATCTCTGCCATACCCCTTTCATTCGCTACCAACCGTTGAATTACCTCTTGTTGTCTAGCATCGTGTTCATCCAGCCTTATCAACACTTCCTCTTGCCTGGCACATCCTCTTCTTAATCCTTCCTCCACCAAATCTAACCGGTGATCCATTAATCGGGTTCTAACCATTCCACAGAGCTCCTAGATCGGAGCTCTGATACCAATTTGATACAAACCTCTTCCCATTTATCAACAATTATAACAAACAGTAAAGATTTTCCTGAATAACATCAGTTTTCCTTCTTTTATATTCTCAATGAAACAAACTTACAGTATTAACTCTCTCTCAACAATGGAGTCAAGTTACTCTTCATTACAAGGAAAACAAAGAAAAAGGTAAATGACAGATAATGAAAGATAGTTGTGCAACAATTATAGAGGTTACACACTCTCCTAATCCCAAGAAGGGCCTTTACTAGTTTCTGCCTGCCTCCTCCATCCATTCCTCCTCTCCTTTATAACTGCCTTCTTGCCACTCCCACTCACAATTCTGTTACAGGGACACAATAGGTATTCCTTAGCTGACGTGGCCTCTCAATTGCTTTCCATGCTTGTGTGCTTAATTTGGGCTCCTTGGGCTTGGGCTTGATTCCCCACTTTTCTAACTTTATTCCTTTTGTATTGTTGGATCTGAATTGTATCATAGACTCACTATATTTTAATAATGTCCGGATTTAGATTGTGGTTAGATCATGGAATAAACTAGTTCAACCTCCTCCTCTAGTCTTTTCACTTTTTGTTTTTCTTAATACCTTGCAATCCTCTTTATATTCTCCTTCTCATATCAAATAATATTTCTTCTTATATATTAAGTAGGAAGCTTTGCATTTTTTTCCTGTTAGATAAATTTCTGGTTTTTATTACTCCTCTTTTGATATGTCAATTAATTCCTCTTTCGTGGTGTATTGTTGGTGAACGTTAAACTCATCATTCCTACTAAGATTTTAAATCGTAATGATGCAGTCAAACCCAGTTCTTGAAGCATTTGGTAATGCAAAAACTGTCAGAAATGACAATTCCAGGTAAGAAATTTGTTGTTATGCTCTATTAGGCTTGTCTTTGGATATGTTACATAATGTACATGTCAAGTGTATCCTTTGTATACAGTATTTTCTTGAGCATTCCACTTGCATTTCCATGCATGTAATTTCTAGTATATCATTTAATTTCATATTGGTATCATGGATATGTGGAGATTTTTTATTACACTCTTTTTCTTTTCCCTTTTGACTTTTTCATCGTATACATATTCTATGCTTTTTAGTTTGTCATGAATTTTATTGGGTAAAAAGTTGGTTCTTCTTGGAAATGTAAGAGGACAATATTTTTCATTAAAAAATTTTCATCACGATCTATTTCTTCTTTTCATGCTACTTATATTCAAGGTCAGTGAGAAGTACCTTGCCACATAAAGGTTCTTTCTCATGTATGAATTAACTGTTTCAATAACAAGTAGCTGTTTGTACCTACTTCTGTTTACTTTATTTTCCTGCAGCCGTTTTGGAAAATTTGTTGAGATTCAATTTGATAAGTATGGACGAATATCCGGTGCAGCGATTAGAACTTATCTTCTTGAGAAATCTCGTGTTTGCCAAATCTCAGATCCTGAGCGTAACTATCATTGTTTTTACCTTCTCTGTGCCTCTCCCCCAGAGGTAGGCAAGTCACAACTTGATCTTTTATTCGCTACTTTTCATGTCATATATAAATTTCTTGGTGGCATTCTGAATTGTTAATTGCTTTTGTTAGGAAAAGGAGAAATATAAGTTGGGAGATCCTAGATCATTTCACTACCTTAATCAATCCAGTTGCTATGAATTAGCTGGTGTTAATGCTGCTCAAGAGTATCTTAGCACCAAGAGAGCCATGGATATTGTGGGAATCAGTCAGGAGGAGCAGGTGTGACTAAGACCTTTGCTAGTGATTCTGATAATTCTTTTAGCTTCCTTACTTAACAAGATTAGTAATATATCTCCTTCCTCCTTCCTATCAGGATGCAATTTTCAGAGTTATAGCTGCTATTCTTCATCTTGGAAACATTAAGTTTGCAAAATCCGAAGAAGAAACTGATTCATCAGTTTTAGAAGATGAAGAATCCAAGCTCCATCTCCAAATAACAGCAGAACTTCTCATGTACGGCTGAATTTTTGGTGTTATCATTGTGCAATATCTTTCTTCATATTAATATTATTTATCTATTGGATTCATTCTTATTTCAGGTGTGATCCTAATGCTTTGGAAGATGCACTTTGTAGGCGCGTGATGATTACCCCAGAAGAAATCATCAAAAGAAGTCTTGATCCTCTTGGTGCAACAGTTAGCAGGGATGGTTTAGCCAAGACACTATATTCTCGTTTATTTGACTGGTAATATGGTTTTGTTATGTGTTTTTGTATTTGGAAAATCCTTGTAATTATTGTAATTAGGATTTATTAGACACTCACGAAGTGGGTATTTGAACTGGGTCGGCCCTTTGGTTCAACTAGGATAGATACCTTCTTTTTAACATATTGTACTTATGTTGTTTCCTTTTTTTACCCTAATGCTCTTATTATATATTGTAAACACTCCCTATTCGGATATATATATATATATATATATATATATATATATATATATATATATATATATATATATATATATCTGTGTGTGTGTGTGTGTAGAATATTCTAGAATATATTTATTTCTTTCTTGTTATCTGTTCCTTTATTTATTAGGCTCTCTTGTTATTGTAAATATGCCTCTTGGTTTTTTGTTCTTATTTATTAGCATTGTTCTTTGTACTCAATATAAATTGTACCTACTGGATCTTTCAAGTAATGTATCAGAAGTTTATTCAGAAAACACTTCTTCTTTTCATAATGGTATCAAGAGCTGGTTATAATCCAGTCTCTTCCCCGTTCTAATTTCCTTTTATGCCTTCATTCCATTCTTTTTTCTTATTTTTGCTTATGCCAAAGTCAGAACCCTCACCTAGACACCTCCAACTACAAAACCAAGGCCACCACTAGATCCAGAACGAAATTCCGAGCCAGCCAACAAAAGACCCGTCGCCGGAAACGCTGCCACGCGCCGCCACCGTCCTTCAGCCTCGCCGGCGCGTGTGGTCCACGCGCCGCCATCCTGCCACTTTTTTCCGGCGAGTCATACCTCGTTCTGATCGTCTGCCTTCCCTCTTCATGTTTTGAGGGTCAAAACCATATTTGGAGGAACTTTTTTTTTCTGGGTATTGTTGTTAGGAAGCCATGGACACTGAAAATGTTGAAAGTTCATCTGGAATTTCGACCGGAACCTCACCCCTTCCCATTTCTTCGTTTTCTGGAGACAACCCAGCAATGCAGATCACCAATCACCGTTTAAATGGTAGGAACTATGTGCAATGGTGTCAATCTGTTAAGTTGTTCATCCAGGCTAAAGGGAAGATGGGGTATCTGGATGGAAAAAAGGTTCAACCAGCACAACATGAACCTGGCTATGATGCTTGGGTGACTGAAAATGCTTTGGTCATGACATGGCTGACCAATTCTATGGAACCAGATATCAGTCAAACTTATTTATTCCTTGATACGGCTCAAGAAATTTGGGAAGCTGTTAAAGAATACTACTCTGACCTGGGCAATGCCTCTCAGGCTTTTGAATTCAACACCAAGGTGAAAGATTTACGCCAAGGGGGGATGACTGTTACTGAGTACTTCCTTGCTTTAAAAACATTGTGGTAAGAGTTGGATCTTTATGATAAAGCAGACCTTCAAGGTTTAGATGCTAATGCAATATTTAAAAACTATATAGAGAAAAGGCGTCTCTATGATTTTCTTGCTGGCCTCAATTCGGATCTGGATGATGTTCGTGTTAGAATTTTGGGGCAAAAACCATTACCTTCCATTGCCACTGCCTTTTCTAAGGTACGAAGGGAGGAGCTTCGTCGAAAGGTAATGTTGGGTGATAAGGATTCTAAGTCTTCTGATGGGTCTGCCCTTATAGCAAAAAATACTGCTCGTCCTTCTGGGGATTTAAAACTTTCTGACTGTTGGTGTTCTCATTGTAATAAGGGTGGTCACACCCGTGAAAAATGTTGAGAAATTCATGGTAAACCACCAAACTGGAAACCAAAAGGACAGAACAAGAATCGTGCTAATCAAGTATCTTCTGAAGATAAGGGAGAAGGGTCCTATGTCCCTTCAAATTTCGATGGTTTTTTCCTCTCTAAGGCTCAGTATGAGCAATTTCAGAAATTGATGTCTCAACCTGCTGAGGCAACTAGTCATGTTGCTCAAAAAGGTATGGCATTCCATGTTGAACGTAGTAATCGTTGGATCCTTGATTCAGGAGCCTCTGATCACATGACAGGTAATGCAACCTTATTTTC